>CAUYRH010016400.1:0-58002 GCA_963574655.1 Perodicticus potto | reverse complement strand
TTTTTTTTTTTATTGTTACATACATGTATTTTATTATTCTTCATTGCATTATTTCCCCCCACCCCCACCCCTCAGTGGTAAGACAGAATTGATTTACAGAAAAGAATACAGAAAACACTAAAGCTCCTGGTAGAGGGAGAGAATTCAAGTGGGGAGAGAGAAGCTCTCTTTGTTCCTCTCCCAGTCTTTCCCCGTTTCCTCTTTTAGGCCTTTAGCCTCAGGGTATATATAGGTGTATGGGTTCCTTGGCCAGGAAACGAATGAATACAGTCCCTTCCGCCAGGGGCAAGGTGCATGAGTGTATCAATGAATGGATACAGTCCACTCATGGAATTGAGGCCTAGGAAATTCACAAGAAATTGACCTAGGCATAAGAAATAGGGGTTCCACATTTAGTCCCAAGTGTAAAGTGAAGGAGACACCAAGGCACAGGTGTCTCCTCAGCAGTTGTCTAGCCTTTTTGGCTATTGGAGCCTCTGGTGGGCGTTGGAGTTCCCCCTCCTTGCCTGTCATCCAGCGCACTGGCTCTTCAGCTGGCTGCCGCAGCACCAACACCACCAAGGAGGAGGCGGCAGGTCCGCCGGCTCCGCTGAGCTGGCTAGGGCGCCAGATGTCCTGCATCAATTTTCCCTCTCTGAGTAGAAACCCCAACTGCTGTTAGGGAAAAGGGGCGAAGACTCCATCTAACTGCTTCCTGCTGGTTCGGGCGATGATAGAAGGGGGCAGTTAGGGAGAAGACATTTTCCTAGATGATGTGATATACTCCTATGTCTATTACACAAAACAGAAACATTGTGTAGACAGAAAAAAATAAAACAGTGAAAATTTAAAAAGAGACCCCCCCTTTCCATTCCCCTTTTTATGAGACCTGAACCTCTAGCAGTTGGAAAACTTTTTCAGGCCACCAGATCAAGTCAACGGGATTTGGAAAGCAAAGATGGCCACACATACGTGTACCGGAAAAGGCCAACAGAGGTGTCACTGGGATAACAGCTTCAGAACTACAGTTATGTCCACAGCATCAGGTGACCCACTTGAGTGTTAGATGACCACAGTCGTGATAAATCCTATGGACCTTGCACTGTGGGGTTTTGCTGACCCAGGAAAAATCCCACAGGGGAAAGACAGCACCAGCAAAAAAGAAACAAAGAGCCTCTCAGAAAGTAGTTCTCAATTTGTCCTGCAAACCAAATCCTCTATTTCTCACTGCTGGATTTGTGTGCTTCCCAAGGACTCTCATATCCTTTCAGAAACATGACACATCACACACCAGCTAACAAACAAATCTTTATTTTCTTTTAATACAAAATTAAATAGCAAGTTTTCTTTTTCTGTACAGTGATAAATTAGAAATTTACAGTACAGACATCAATGCAGACATACTTTTGTACATCCTTAAATGTAGGGTCCATTTTCTTTGAAGTTCAGCAATTCATTCAGGGTGTTGTAGCAGGAGTTCGTCTGGTACTTCTACGTTGCACATCTGAAAATTTCCCAAATTGGCTTCAAGGTTCCTGGAGCTGTGTGGGGGTGGGGACGGCATGTGGATCCAAGAAAAGGCCACAGAGCAACTAGCCTGACTGCTGACACAGAACAGGAGGAGTCACATTTTATCTTTTTGCAAATCCTGCCTGAAACTTAGTCCACTTTTCTCACTAAGAACTCAAGGGGCCTTCATCCTTAGACCTTCCAAAGCCTCACAACATCCCTGTGAGGTAGAAAAAATTTCAGAACCACCTACGCGCCCCACTGGGAGAAACCTAGAAGCCACTTATCTCGCTCCCAAAAGCCCCCGACAAGTTGGGGCCCGAGGCCATTAACAGGATCTGAAAACTTGCACAACTTGGGAGAGAAGCTGGACCCAACCTTCCTGGGGTAGACCTGGTCTTCTGGGGTGACAGTGGTCATATATGGAGCATTGTAGGAGAGCAAAGAGGTACAAAAGCTTTGAAGACATGGCTCACATAGGACCCCAAACAGGCCCTTTACAAATCACCTGGGCGAATACTGAGGATTTGCTTGTGCGGAGGAGGAGAAAATTAGGTATATCAGAAACAGAAGCATACTACTATTGGGGGAAGACACATGTCAGGGGGACCTGGGGTTCACTCTGCCTCCTGGTACTGTCATGGGTGCCATTACTGCACATGGGCACCACAAGAAGAGACAGCAGAAAGCTCTAACCAGGCTACAGTGAAATGGAATCCATTATTTAAGTCTCGATTATCTGATCCTTCATAGGAGCAAAATGCTCTCTGAGAAGTTTCCAAGATCTGTGATCTAGCCCTGGAAGAAAAATGATAACCCGGGTCCTTTGCCAGACATAACAGAAACCCAGACGGGACTCTAAACTCAAATACAATAAAAGAAAAGAACGTGTCCAATAACTCAACATGGCTGGAATAGCAACTCTCTCCAATGCCGTCGCAGACTGAAGTACAGGATGGGGACTGATTTTTTAAAAGATGGCCTTCTAAAGTCTGTACTTTACAAACTTTGGTCTATGGCCACCTCACCAGAAGTCGAAAATTTCACCATCCTGGTGAAATCCCTTTAAATTGAGTCTGCCCCTCCAGGACTGAGGCTATTGAGCTCATCTTTTGGTTCCCAACACAATAAGTGCTGAAGTCAGTGACTGGGAGGCTGAGAGGAGCCAGAGAGCACAGAACCCAAGGTGCTGGGAGGACCCAGTTCAGAATCTAGCTATACAAGGCTCCCAGCCTCTGAGTCTGGGGATTGTAGGTAAGGGTGCAACCCAGGAAAGCAAAGTCAGAGAGCATCTCAAGGAAATAAAAAGTGTCCCCTTCTCTGGTGTCAGGACCAAGTAAGCTGGCAGCTCAGAAACAGCCTCCGAGATCAGAAAATAGGTCTCCATAAAGGACAAAGGATATGAATCAACCAAGTAGCTCAACCAGATGGTTCTGACCAGTTCCACCCTGCCTCACGTTCCTCTGCCCTGAGGTTTGGCCCTTGTGAAGCAGGAGAAAGGAGTCTTCCAGAGGAGGCTGAACAGAGGTGCCATTGGCTCCTATTTAATAAAATCTTTGGAGGCCAAGAAACGTTTGTCAGAGGCTACAGTCCCACTCACTTATTATTTTAGATTCCAGAGAAAGAAAAACACTAACCTTTTCCCTAACTAGACACTGCCCTTAAATATACTTACTTAAGTCACACAGAATGCCCCAAGCCCTGAATTGGCTGTCTCCAAAACCACAGAGGAGAGAGCTCATGTTCTTATAACCTATTCTCATGACTCTTCATAGGGGATTTCTACAGAGATTGTCATTAAGCAGAGCTGACATCAAAAATCCCTGTAATCGATTTATGAGGATCCTGGGAAGGGATGAAAGGTGTGTTAAAGAAAGGAAGAATCAGAAAGGAAGGGGTCTATGGGATACAGACAGGGGAATATACAGGAATTCCTGAGATCTTCACTCCTTTACCAAACCAATAGCAAAGTTCAACAGCCCCAGCTACATCCCTACCCTAGATCAGTTAGAAGAACAGAGATAACCTCCCATGAGATCCTATAAGGCACCTAACACAGGGCTTTACACACAGTTGGCACTCAAGAAATGTGCTGATAATTGACTTTTTTAAAAACATGCCAACTTAACTGATTGAGTTATTTAAAGGTCACTAGTTCCTCAGGCCTCAGCCACAAAGTTCCTTTCCTGAAACTGTAAACACTCTCCATTGTCTAGAATGTGAAAGGAAAGGCCTATAACCATTTGGCATTGCTAGGGCTACTAATCCAGTCTGCAGTGACTGGCCACTTCTGATCAAACAAGGCAAGAGATCTGTGGAACAGACATGTCAAAACCTGAAAGGTGGTCAGGGAACTAGCTCTTCAGAACTCAGAACCTGGGTGTCCAGGTTCCCCCAAGTGCTTTTTTATTATTATTTAGTCATTGACAACTATCAATCACCCACTCCATGCCTGGCCCCCAGCTAGGTGCTGTCTTGTTCATACTGTTGATGAGTTACAAAGAAAACTGCATCACAAACCCCTATGCTCTAACAGCAAAGCCAGTTTTGCTCCTGCCTGGTTCTCCTTCCCTTTCCTGAGCCAGAGTCTCTGCACAACTCCCAAGACACCAGAGCAGAGCGTGAGTAAGGGCAGGCTCTGCCCCTGGGTGCAGGCTCCAGGGCCCTGAACAGTTATGGGAACTATCTGAAAGCAGCACAGGAGTTCACATTTTGCATTTCATAGGCAACTCACTCTCGGATGGAGTTGAACTAGACCCCTCCGGGGACCATTTCTCATGCTCCTGAAGCCCTGACCCAGAGTCCAGCCAAGGTACTCAGACTGGGCACACAGCAGCAGGGGCCACTGTGCCCACTTAGCTTCAGTCTCAAAAGCCCTAAGACTTTCCCTTCCAAAACACACAACAGACCTTATATGAATCTTGATCTCAGACAGTTGAAAAACCACACAAAAACAACGAAGAAAGAAGGAAGGAAAATGTCAAACCAAAAAAGGAAACAAAGAAGATACGCTTATTTCCAGAATTTGACCACCTATTTGGAATTTTGAGTCCCTAGAAATGATGTTTCTCCACGAAAAAGTGTGACAGTAAAAAAGAATTTTAAAAAAAGCTTCCCTACCTCTTTTTTTAAAAAAGACATGAATTAATGAATAGAGGAGTCATCTGAGTCGGTACAAAGCAGTGGCTACAGCAAAGACAGGTATAAGTTACAAGGAAAACAACCTGTGACATAGTCAACAATTTGTCCCAGAGATCTGCTGATTAGAAGGCCTAAGGCGGATTAAGTGAAAGGCCAGTTACAATTTTTAAAAGAACTACAACTTTGGAGAGGCTGCTAGGGGGTACCCCCCTGTGAGGAACATAAAACATAAATTTTAAAAGCTTTGGATACCTCCGCAAAAAGCAATTAAGACCTGTGCTGTTAGTTTGCAGTTCATTTCATATGGTCTACACTTTATTCCCCACTAACCGATCAAGCTCCTGGCTGGTATTCTGGAGAATCATTAAGCACCATATAAATTCTCCTGGCCACACTGCCTCCAAAGAAATCTTATAAGGAGCCTTTGCCAATTACTAGGAAACAATTATGCGCCAAGTAGTTGGATTCGCTGTCCTCGGTTCCCTTCACAAAATTTAAAAAGTATTCATTGTAGGGAGTAGACCAGACTCTGATAACATTCTTATGCTTTACAAAAAAAAAAAAAAAAGGCACTATCATTCTGAGAATGCAAGTTGACCACAGTTTTAAAGTCAGTTGAGTATACTGTGTCATGGTCCAAGAATGTGCTTTTAATTGTAATTGACACACACAAATTACACAGTTAATCTGTGTGAATGCAAAGTTGCCAAGAAACTTAACATTTCAGCTCTTCCAGACTGGCGTCTGTATAGATGCAATCACACAAGTAAAATATATTAAGTCCCCACTGCTCAACGCAATAGGTCTCTGGGGTCGGTAAGGTAAGTCAACTTAGTAAATCTCATTTTCCTCTGAATTAAGTGATTGTCAGAAAGTGATTCGCCCTTCCTTTTCCCCTCATTAGGCATGCTGCCGTGCAAAAATTCCTATAAAAATACCTTTTTCAGCCATTAATGTAAAACGAAGAAAACAGCAGCAGCCTAGGAGAGAAAGTTTGAAATTTAAGAAAGAAAGAGAGAGAAGAAAAATCCACCGGATACTCTGTGCATGTTAGTACAGTACTTTTGTTTGTTCAAACAATTCTGTTTTATGACAAAGGCACTGAAGGAGTCTGACACCACCTCTTGGGAGTGCAATCCACGAAGTTCTAAACAGCAGACAGTGCGCCACAGAAGATGTTTATGTTAGATCAGCCAAACTGTAAAACTCTTGTAACACTTCTCTGAACCCAGTGCTTCCAGTGTTTACGGATTGCTTTGCTATCTGAAAGACCCAGTTAGTATTTAAAATTTTAAAGGGTTAAAAAAGTTAATCTTTCTCCTTGCAAGTTACCAACTCAACAGCTCAAATCCCACCCTGCAGGGAAAAACAGCATCGCCCTGGGCTTCCTGGAATCTAGGCAGGACCTCCACGCTCCAAGCTGCGACCTGCTAAAGTGATCAACGTTTTGATTTTTCACAGCTTTGAAAGCCTCTAACTGGCTTTTCCATTTTGGATCATTCCAAAGTCTGCAGCAAAATCATTGGTTTTATGATGCTGGTGGGGGGGTGGCATTAGGTTGATGGGGGTCATTTAAGTGTTGCTAGTTTGTTCAAACTGAGATTCACTGCATAAAACTTTCAGTAGCATTTCCACTGAAATGCTAGCTTCCCCCCTTCAAAATAAGGAAAGTGTGGAGGCTGGCTAGCCTTATACCACAGTCTCATTGCCTTTTCCAGGCTTCACCCAACCATTCCCTCTTTTCTCTCTCTTTACCTTCCCAGAATTCACCAATCTATTAGAACACTTCTGCCACGTGTGAAGAGTTTTGGCAGACCAAATCCACATGCCTGAAGTGATGCCCACCAACAAAGACATAAAAATTTTCAACATTTCAACTGCCATATTGGAGTCATCTGCAGAATACCGAAAGATTGCCCAGTTGGAGATTTCATAGAAGTAACAGGCAATAACACAGGTGGCGGGAACCGTGTATAGTACTGAGAAGACCCCAATCTTGACCATCAGCCTCTCCAACTTGTCTGTTTTTGTCCCATCCTTTTGAAGATTTGACCGGATTTTGAACAGGGCCACCAAACCCGCAGCAATGAACAAAGTTCCAATCACCAAATAAGTAAAGAGGGGAGCCACGACAAAGCCGGTGAGGGCATCAAGGTTTTGGTTCCCAACATAGCACAGGCCAGTCAACTCATCTGCATCCACTAGTCTCATAATCAAGATGACAATGGTTTTCACCGCAGGGATGGCCCAGGCTGCAATGTGGAAGTAAGAGCTGTGCATTTCAATGGCCTCGTGACCCCATTTGAGTCCTGCTGCCAAAAACCAAGTGAGTGTCAGAATAACCCACCAAATGGAGCTGGCCATTCCAAAAAAGTACATCAGCAAGAAAATTATTGCACATCCTGTGTTCTTAAGTCCTTCTTGGATGAGAACAGGTTCTGCTGCCTCTTCAAAATCGCAGGATATCCTTTCCCGGCCTACCGTCAGTCTGACAATATAAGCAATGCTATAAATATTATAGCACATACTAAGAAATATTATGGGGCGTTCAGGGTAGGAAAACCTAGAAGAATCGATCAGGAAGGTTAGTACTGTGAAGGCGGTGGAGGTGAAGCACAGGCTGGCCCACACGGCCATCCAGATATCTGTGAACTCCTTGGCCGAGCGGCTGTATAAGCCAGCGTCGTAACCACACTTGAGAACACAATTCAGGCTCCTTTTCACCCAGATATACTGATCAGAATTGGTTCCCACGGAGTGACATTCTTCCCCAGCCTGAATGGGGGTTTTGTGAGGTAAAGGCACCTCTTCATCACCTGGGCCTTCCATGCACATGTGGTTGTGATCATTCTGTGGTGGGAATTTGCTGCAATTCAGGCTCTCCGGCCAAGCAAATCCAAATTCCTTCAGGACAGGTTCACAGCGTCTTTTGACTGAAAGGCACATGCCGCCACACGGGCCGATGGGGATGTTGATCTTCTCTGTGCACATTGGCACATAAACTGAACAGAGGAAGAACTGAAAAAGTAACGAAATGAACAAAGAAAACAATGACTTGGAAGTCTGACCAAATGCTGGCACAAAGCTAAATTGAATGCTAAGGGGCAGTGTATTACATCTACTTTTAAACCACCCTACAGGGAGTCTCTCAGTTTACTTTGACCCTCTGACAAGGGTGCATTTATAATCCATCACTTACCCACTTTTCTTAGTTTGGCTCTAGTAAATCCCTTCCAGAGGAATGAATGAATGTGTGTATTTTCTGAAGAACTCCCCACTTAAGGAAATAAACCTAAAAAACCCAATTTTCATTCTCCTCCTTTTAGCTACCACTTGAAAGAGCTGAAGAGACTAATCATATGACTCAGTCATTTAGGTGACAGAATGGTTTGTTTTTATCACCACAAAAAGAAATGTAAAAAAAAAATGTAGATCCCATTACTAGTCTCTCATTGCTCTATATTAGCCCTTATTTTTTTTTAATCGGCCCCATATTGAAAGAGAAAATGTTCCAGTTGAGACATTGTTAGACATAAGGCTGGGAGGCAGATTGTGGTCTCTGGTCACCAGGGGGTTGTTTGGCCAAGTTTCCTCAATAAATAATAATGAAGCACAATAGGAAAATGTAAATGTTAAGTCCCTGAAACTGCAATACCAGCAGGGGAGAGTCCAGTTGCTGTCCTCAATTCCTCCAGCATTGATAAACAGTCTGCTTGGCTCCTTACAGATGTTGTCTATGAAGTCTAGAGTTACTAGTAACTATTTTCCAGCATGTAAAGGGATCCAGTCTTGTCCTTCAAAACAGCTTGGCTGCTTCCCCAGGATACATGTAATTAAAAATATATATTCCTGCAAAAGCCGTTTCTCCAAGAAAATTGCCACTGATGTCAGGATATGTAGTGTTTCCTGACTAAGAGCTGAAGGATGATTTCTTAAGCTTTTATAACCTAGTTCCAAAGTTCTGAAACTTCCAAAAGAATATTTCACCCGCAATAGGTCTAATCCCAACCATCTTTGCAAAACCACAATCTAACTTTTAAAATGACCTATGTAAAAAATGCACCTAGTAAGTAAGCGTGTGTGTCTGTTTCTTATCTCTCAGAAGTTACTGGCAGAACCACAGCTTTCTGAAGCTTTTAGTGTGGACAACTAAGCTCTATTTTTTTTTTCCCACAACTTCTCTCTTCTCGAAATTTCTAAACATCACTCAGCCTCACCAATGAAAACACAACCAATGTTAATGCCTGTAAAATTTTCATCTTAGTCTTCTTCCTCCCAATGTATTGATGGTTGTTTTGTGTTTTTACAAGATAACAATCACCCTGTACATGCAAATCCTTTCTTCACTTATTATTGTGGGACAAATATTTTCTATACCATTTACATAAGCTTTACATTTTTTAACAACTGCAAAAAAAAATTCTTCCACTATTCCAACTACCCTCCTGGAACTGCTTCTCTCTTTCCAAGCATTAAACCTGCCTTCCACCCTGAGGATAAGAACCCAAGCCAACCTAACCGTTCCTTCCTGCATGACCTCTAAAACCATACTTCCTGCATGACCTCTAAAACCATACGGCAGAAGCTAGGGGAACATTCAGGAGAAAACAGCACAGTGGTGTTTCATTTAACAACCAACTCCAAAAACACGGGGGAGAAAGAAGGTCAGTAAGTGGCCGGGAAGGAAGAAGTCCCCGTCTTATCTCTGCTTCCAAGCCTCAACTGCAGCTGGCTGCCCTATCAGGGACTCGCCCACCGAGCAGCAGCGCCTAATCCTTGGCAAAGATAACCCTCAGCTCCTCTGGGGTTAGGGGGTTGGCCAGACATGGGTGGGCAAGGGAGAAAAACGGAAGGGCGGGGTGTAAGAGTGGGTTCTTTCCCAGGCCAGATGACTTACACAACGTTTTGGCTTCCAGTCCCTGAGAAAGGACAGAAAAGTGGGGGTGGGGATGGAACTCACTTTTCCAGGAGAGGAACACCGGCCAGGTTAGGAAGAGGACAGGGGGCTCCCGGGGCACCGCCTCCGCGAGGTTAGACTGGGGCGTCCCTCCCCAAGGGGGCCCCGTCAGGGGTGAGGGTGGGGGCGCCCACCTGCAGCTGGCTGGAGCAGCCGTACTGGATGAGCGGTGTGAAAGTTGTCAGCTGCAGCTCGGCGTCAGCCTGCAGCTCGTGCCCCACCAGGTTGGGCATCTTGGTCACGTTGTAGCCCAGGTTCTGGCACATGGAGATACGGATGGGGTCGCAGCGCCGCTCCTCCTCGTCCCCAAAGCCCCGCGCCGGCCCCAGGAGTAGCAGCAACTGCAGCAGCAACCGCAGACTAAGCCCGACGCCCCCGGGCGCCCCCGGGATGCTCGGCCCTGCGCCCCGCCAAGCCATAGCTAGAGTAAGGGGCGGCAGCGGCGGCGGCGGGGGGGACTCCTCCAGCAGACACCCCCAGTTTGCACCGGGGAGCCGGTTGCCCGCTCTGCTTCCAGCTCCGGGGAAGTGTGATAAGGCGCCAAGGGCGACGAGGGGGCAGCGGCCGGCTCTCCAGCAGCTGCGCGCGACTGTTTGGGATATTAGATGCCCCGGGCCGAGGCCGAGGGACTGACTGCGAGGCTCATGGCTGCAGGCGACCAGCCCACAACCCGGCGCTGGTCGCGACTGCTCAGCGCCTCCGCGAAACCCCGCCAGTACCCAGCGCCGAGCAGCTCTCACCGCCCGAGCCCGGCGCGGCGCTGGAGACTCGCTGTGCGGCGGGGCGGGACGGACAGCGCACCCCTCCAATGGCCCGGAGCCGTGGGCAGCGGGGGGCGGGGCTGTGGGCGGGGCCTCTCTCCCGCTGGAAGGGTCAAGCCCCCACTTGCGGGCCCCCTCCTCGCTCCCGCCCGCCCTCTCTCCCCGGAGCGCCCCGCCTCGGCCCGCTTCCCGGCTCACGCTTTCCTCCCACTCGGATCCCGGCGAGCTGGGGGACCGGCGGGGATGGACTTGAGTTGCTCTGGCCTAGGCAGCCTGCCCCCTCCCCTCCCAGGTGAAAAGTGCTGTCCGATCAATCTGTCCTTTCTTTCCCATATCCTTCCAGCTGTCTCCTGGGCAGCTGGCAGGTTCCTCTCCCCGTCGGGCAAAGAAACGTACACAAAGAACACGGGATTCGGATTTACAGATTGTGGCTTTAAATCCCTGCTTTGTGACCTTCAGCAAATTGGCCAGCCTCTCGGCGTCAGTTTCCTTCTCTGTAAAGTGACTTGGGAGAATGAGAGATAAAGTGTAAAACGCTTAGCACCGCGCCTGGTACCGTGCGAGTCGGCAGCTATTTTCACTCCAAACTCGCCAGGGTTGGAGCCCGGCCCCTGTCCCCGCCCCCAGACTCGCCCGACCTGCGCCCGGGAGCCGCTGCACTCCAGCCGCCAGTGGGGGAGGCGCCCGGAGCAGCAGACCAGCCGACGATCTCGCGCTCCTATTTCCTCACCGTATGAAATGAAATTCCACAGGGGGATTCGAAAGGAAATGAGACCGGGACGCTCCGTGCTTCTCGGCCCGCCGCCCTTCCTGTCTCGGGGACACAGTTTCTAAATAAGGTTGGGAGGGTGAGAGGGCGGGGTGGGGGGGAGAGGCTTGACCTGTGCACTCGGGGCAAGGAAAGCGCACAACCACCAGGACTCTCCTCCCCCAGCCTTCCGAGCACCCCTCCCCTGCAGCCTGCACCCCTTTCTTCCTTACTCTGCTTCTGCGTTGGGTTCTGGGGATCTGGAGATCACGCCATCTGAGTTTCAATCCAACTTCCCTGTCTCTCATTCCCAGCCCCTCTGGGCTTTGTGCTGGTCCACCCTCTCTGCTTTCCAGTGGGCCGGTGACACTCCTAGCAGGTGGATTCCTAAACCGTTCGGTTTTTTGCCTGATGTGGTCAAGCTCCTGCAACCTGTCCGAGGGTCAAACTGGCCGTCAGTCAAATAGAGAATTTCGTGTCTACCTCACACAGTTGTTGTGAGAGTTAAATGAGATAATGCCTGTAAATAATGTAGCCCAGTGTCTGGCACATAGTACTGAATAAATTGGTTATTGATGTGTTCGGGGAGGAGATTCTGGAACAGCAAGGAGAAGCCAATTGTGGGACCACGTCCTTTCCAGCTTCGTTATAAAGAAGTCTCCAGCAGCCCAGATCTCACAGTCTGGGGAAAGGACTTCTGCCCTCTCCCTAAGGTCCTCTTGTCCACACTTGCCACTCTTTTCCTATGACTGTTTTTATGAATTTTTGTATCCTCCCATTTCAGCCAATTATCTGGCGCATGGCAGAGGCTAGATACAAATGGGAAAGACGTCTGCACAACTAGCATGGTGCTCATAGGCTGTTTTGTATTTTTAGTGTACTTATATTGGCAGCTAGACTTGGCTGAGGGAGAAATGGAATCAATTTTTCTGGTCTTTGGCTCAGTGCCTAGAGTTGTGTTGAGCATATAGAAGCTGTATTGTCTCCAGTCCTTACCATAACCTCCCAGTGAAAGAAGCTCTCTTAGCCCCTTAAAGAGATTGGGAAACTGAGGCTAGAACCAAAGTAATAGTTGGAAAATGGTTTGTTTTTTTTTTTTTTTAGAGAGAGAGTCTCACTTTGTCGCCCTCGGTAGAGTGCTGTGGCATCACAGATCACAGCAAGCTCTAACTCCTGGGCTTAAGAGATTCTCTTGCCTCAGCCTCCCCTGTAGCTGGGACTACAGGCACCTGCCACAACGCCCGGCTGTTTTTTGCAGCAGTTTGGCTGGAGCCAGGTTCGAACCTGCCACCCTCAGTATATGGGGCTGGCACCCTACCCACTGAGCCACGGGCCCTAATAGTTGGAAAATGATAGCACCAACCAAACCAGGGCCCTGCTAAGGACCTTCAAAGATGGAAAACAGGGTTATTTCTGCAGAAAATGTTCCCAGGGGGAAGTCAGAGTACACAGTGGTAGGGTCAAATTGTCTGTGTGTTGAGTAATGCGTGAGACCATTGGCCTACAGAGGTCAATCAATGATCAGATAAACAGATCAAATGATCTATTAATAATTTGGGCTGCAAAGATGAAAAAACAGAGTAGAACAAATGAATAAATGATTCCTCTCCTCTAGGACCTCACAGGAAGAGATAAAGAATAACTAAACAATAGCTCAATGTGCTAGGAGCACGGATAGAGAATTTTGAGTAAATTGAAAGAAGTAGCTGAGTTAGGAGGGCTATTTAAAGGGGGATGACCAGCAGAATGCTGAGCTACAAGTGGAGTTAGTGTGTAACTGGCACGTTTCCCGGGGTGGGGCAGGAGAAAGGGCATGCTTTGTGCCAGAGGTGGTACGTGGTTATTGCACAGTGAATTCCCTGAGGTCACAGAGGAGGAGCTGTCTCTTCCACAGGGCCTGGCACGGAGAGGGACTTCATTAGTGCTGGGTGAAGGAATAGCAGATCAGTAACAAACCGCTCATGTAGAACCCTGTGCCATGCACTGTGTGACATGACTTACATTCATTATTTTATTTATTTCTCACAACACCTTGAGAAAACTGATGCTGTGAGAGGTCAAGGCATTTTCCCAAGATCACACAGTGGATGATGGACAGAGACTCAAGGCACATCTGGCTGGCCCCCAACTCTGGGAACATGATACTGTTCTTGCAGAGGAAACTGCTTAACACCTGACCTAATCTATAGTTAAAGAGGATCCTTTTGTGATATGGACCTTTTTCTAAACCTGGCATCTGTGCCTCAGCTTGCTCAAAGCGCCTGTCTTCTCTGGGAAACACATGAAGAAGCCCCTTGCCTGTCACAAGCTTTTCCTATCAACAGCTTTTCTTTCTAGTCATGGAACTCATCACAGGTATTTTCCAAAAAAGAAAGCCCAGGGAATCACATTTCAGTCTGAAAAAGGAAGAAAACAAAGACCGTGACTTAGAGCTGGGTCTGAACGGCCCGAGAGCCCCTCAGCTTCCCTCTCTGGAGTGGTTTACACAGTCTGCAATCTGCTCTGGTGACGGGCCCTGCATGTCTGTCTTTGTTTTAGAAAACACTCCCCTGAGGGAGTTCCAGGCACAGGGATATCCACCTCCTAGCGTTTCTAAGAGGAAAAGAGAGGGGCTAGTGAATGAGACCTTCAGTTAACCTGAAGTGCAGGCCGTGAGTGGCTCTGGCTTGAATGCCCAGGCAGTTTCCTTGGTCCCACCTCTGAGTAGTAAAAGATGCAGCTACTTTTGGAGCTGCGACAAACAGGACTTCAACAGGCTGTTGAGCAGTTGGAGGGTGCCCCATTTGTGTCTAATGAGAGGCTGGATTCTAATTAACTCCTGTCATGTGTTAATTTTTTAACCTGACATTTTCTGCTCTAATAGATTCTTGTAATGGTTCCTAAATTAAAGGCTGCATTGGAAGACTAGCGTTTAGGTTAAAATCCACCACCTAAGAGGATGGGAGCCATAAACATCTTTTCCTTCCTTAGGAAAACCTCTCATTTGCAGTTCTTTGCTAACCCAATTAAGTGCTGAAGTAGTCACCCCAGAGCCTGCTTTTTATTTCCTGAGAAACAATTCAACTAATCTATATTCAGTAGTGTCCAAGAAAAGTCTTATTCCAGCCACTCATGAAGAAATCAGCTTCTTTGAATCTAGACAGAACATTTAGAACTCACAAAGAGCTGTCTTGGTAGAAAATGCAATCAAGTGGTTCATTATTACCCTGGTTAGCATTTGAGGGGAAAATTCCCTGGAATTGAAACCCCATAAGTATTGGGAATGTGCTGTGGAACAAGAGAAGCATAGGGAAAAGCCATGCCACATACCATCAGTTTATAAAGAGTCTGGGTGCTACATTCCCCCCTGCACCCAAACTAGGTATAAAAAAAAATGTGTGTACTGGATAAGGTGGAAGGGATTGTGCTCCAAGTTGAGGAATCGGAGTCCCAAGAGATTAAGTAATAGCTGTTAAGTGGCAGAGCTAAACCCTCTTTTTAGTTCATTGCCTCACTAGCCAGCAGAGACAATGGTCACCACAGAGCTCCTGGCATGTCAAGAAAGCAAAGCCCTGTCGCTCCACCTACCTGCATATCTAGCAAGCATAAGATGGCACATAGGACATTCTTATTTATTGCTGGTGATTGTCTATTGAAAAGACGGGCAACCAAGAAGCTCCACAAAAGGCAAAAAATAATGTAAAACACTTTGTACCTCCACAGCCTCATTTCATGTCAATATTTATCAACCAAGTCATTAGCAAATGTTTAGTGATGGGTTATTGTGGACACGTCACTGAGTTAGGTACTGGGGGATATGCAGACATGTAAGTGGTGGTTTCTGCCTTCAAGGATCGTACAGTCACATTGGGCATTGGAAAAGATTGAGACATGAGACCAAGAGTGAAATGAGTTTGTTTATGGTTGAGTGCTTTTTCTTGGGCTTCCTTAGCCCCAGTCTTCCCTAGTTATGGTACATAAGGTTCTGTATTATAAGGGTTTTGTTTTACTTTTGTCTCTTTCACTGTCCTGTGAGGTAGGAGGCTGTGTCTTGCTCACTATGGTGCTCCTAAACAGCACAGAACAATATTACCAGACACATAGAAGGTACTCATTAGTTAGCTGTTGAATAAATAAATGAATGGTTAGGCTTTAAGTGACTTGATTCTTCAGAAGAAGAGAGCCTTCATTATGGGCTGGGTATAGGCAACCACAAAAATACAACCTAAGTGATTCTAGAATGATGAACAAGTCCAGATTATAAACCATTCCTATAAATCAGACGTGGTTCACAGCTTTCAGCTATCTTGTAAACTCAGATGTTTTGCCAAACATTTATCTTCCTTTTTTTTATTTTATGGTGCCTATTCTTAAACCTTTCAAGGTATAAAAACATCTTTATCAAAATCATTTACTTCAGAGGCAAATATGTTTCTCTATTTCATGAATCAGCCTGAGACATTTTTTTAACACTGCTTATTGGCTGGTCAATATCTCACCTTATTATTGTCAGCTGAAGCTGGAATTACACATACCACAAGAAAAGTGGTAAGAGCCAGGATCACAAGTCAAGACATTGCTAAGTCAGGGGATCACCTGTAATCGGTAAATTTGTAGAAAAACTGGAATGTGAGCTTAGCTGGGAAGGATGAGTAAGTTTCCAAGAGACTTGGGAAGCATGGAAAAGAAGTCACTTGTAATAATATTCTCATAGGCAGTATTCCCATCTGTTGATACATTGGAAATGAATATGAATAAAAATGATAGTAAATAATGGCCAAGGGGCAAACTAGCCACATGTGGTACATGAATAAGGTTAGACAAAAATCCCAGGTGCTGGTTTTAGAAGGTGGCCTCAAATTCTTTGATGATTCTCCCATTGAAAGGCAGGGTTGATGTCTTCTGGCCTTAAACATGGTAAAGTATGCTATTAAGTGACCCTAGGTGACTTTCAAAGCTGCATCATGAAAGGCCACACATTTTCTACTTTGTTGGCTGGAAAACTCACTTTCTGGATCTCTGACCAGCCTTGTAAGAAGTGCAGCTACCCTAAGACAGCAGGCTGTTCAGTTGATAGTGCTGGGTGGTGCTGGCCTGGCTCAGGCGCCACCTCAGCATCAGCATCACACTGCAACCCTGGAGGCAGAGCCACAGCCAGCTTGTGGAGGAGCTCCAGAGCTCCAGTGGGGGTGGGCAACAGCGTCAGCATGCCTGCCTGCTGCTGCACTAGGCCTGTCCTGCCCTCTGGGCTGCTGTGCCTGACGTGGAAGATGGGCAGTCTCAGCCCCCAACTTCCTCTTTTCATCTGGGGGAAAACTGGCCTCCTCAGTACCCACTTTCTCTCCTTCCTGGCAGGGAGATCATGCTGCCTCCACCCCTACCTTCTCTCCCTGGCAGGGAGGGTGGAACAGCTAGGCCTAGGAAGAGACTACCACACCTGCCCTCCAGCTTCTTAATAGGACGAAGACTAAGGGGTGTGGCTCAGGGCAGAGAGCAGAAAACGTGTTATGGCTAGGGACTGTTCCTAGTGGGAACAGATAGTGGATAGCCCCTAGTGACCCTACAGTGATGTGGGCTCATTGAGTCCATTATCATATAATTAAACTTGAAAATTTCAATCCCCATGAGTTCTTTGGGAAGGTTCATGGGAAAGACACATCCATGTCAAGAAGTTTGTTAAATAACCTCAACCTGTCAGTTACCCCAAAGGTGGCAGGCAATAACCAATCCTGCAGCAAGGGAAAGGCAGGACAAACTAGTTAGCTTAGTTAGCCTGTAACAGACGGTATGTGTTCAGACTTCAGGGTCTCCTCTCCACTCATGGAGACTTGTTTTCCTTATGGTTTGTGTGCTTTGTATGTTGTATGTTGATGGAGAGTCTTTTGTGGTTGTGATCCCTCCATCATTTGCTAGGCACCAGTGCTCATTCTTGGCACTGGAAGCCAATAACCAGAGAACATCCTCTATGAGAGGGAACTAACTATAGCCCCAGATGAGCTTGTCCTTCAGCTATCTTAACCCAGGTCCCCGATATGAGTGAAGAAGCCACCTTGAAAGTGGATGGCTAAAGCTATTTAGCTCTGGCTAAAGCTATTCCTGCCCCCAACTGGTTTGAGTTATTTAATGCAGACTTTATGGAGCATAGAAGAACCATTCTTGCTGTGCCCTTTCCAAATTCCTAACTCCCAAAATCTGTGATGGTTATTGTTTTGTACCTAAAGGTTTAGGCTAGTTTGTTTTCAGCAATGTATAACCGGAACAATTACATAACAAGATATCAAAGGAGAGTGTGACTTAGCTAGAAAAAGAATGAATATGAAATAAAGATGGATAAAAGGACTTTACATTGTCTCTTGGAGAAAAAGATAGCACAATTGTATAAGGTGAAGAGAAAGCATGATTTTACTATTGTCTTTATTTAGAGGTTAAGTATGGTTTGTGGAGGACTGCCACACAAGAATGGTAGGAGACTTCAGCACCCCACTTTTGGCAATGAACAAATCATCCAGGCAGAAAATTAACAAAGAAATATCAAAGTCAAACTATATAGACCAAAAAAAGAAGCATGTATGCTGCCAAGCAGATAATTAGACTCTGGTAGCAATGTACTGTGTTAATTTAGCTAAACAGGAACTACCTTTCCCAGAATTCCCTTTCTACAGGGTTCCAGATTAGAGTTGGCTACAAGAGAAATTGTCAGAAGATTGGAGAGGTGGAAGTGAAGCAGTATTTTTATTCTCCAAAAGTTGCTGTTGAATGCCAGACACCATGGAGGTTCATTGTCACTGATCTGCTGGCTTATCTGTTGGCAGAGGCAGCACCTGAATGTACAGCTCTTCCAACTCCTGACTGTCCCCTCTTTCATTGTCTCTGAGTCCAGGGCCAAGTGCATGAGTAGTTCTGTGGCTAAGGGCTCTAGATTCTGCAGGTCACCCACATCATCAAGGTTAGAGGTAAAGGCAGACCCAAGATCCAGTTTGTCCCTCTAGGTTCCATTTTGCCTGTGATTTCCCAAACTTCATACCAGTTTTTCTTCTTTTTTAAAATATATTTCTTTAAAAGTTTTATTTTTAACTGACAATAATTGTATATATTTGTGAGATAATTGTATAAATTTATGTATGTATTTAGATATATATTGTGGAATGATTAAATCAGACTAATTATCATATCTATCACTTCAAATATTTATCATTCTCTGCAGTGAAAACATTTTTTTTTGAGTTTAAATGCATTTTATTTTTAAACAACCTACATGACATAGTTTTCCTTAAAAACAATGCCTCCACTCCAAATAAATCACGGTCAAAATAAATGAAGAGCTCAAGATGACATCAGTCCCGTTTGTCTTAAGTCCTGGTGTTGTGTGGATGACAAGCAGCAGCCAGTTATGATGACAGGTGATAGATCCAAAGTAATTGCCAAATTTGTTAACATTTTTACATGTCTAAACCATCCTTAAAGAAAATCATATATGGGGTCACACCATCCTCACGGTAGTCCAGGAGAGCAACCATGCCATCTGGATTCATGTTTTCACCAATAAAGAACTGGTAGTTTTTGAAATTAGCCAGGATGTGCTTGATTTGTTCTGCAGCCGCTGTCATAAAAGGTTTTACTCTTTCTGGTCTCTAGTTCTTCAAGTTTGCCTTTGACTGACTTCATGTAATCTTGATGTACTTCTTGTAGGCTTCTTTTGTGAAGCTGGTTTCCTGCAAGTGATGGTTCATGACAATATCAACACCAGTGATAACTGTGCTTTCGGTACCTTCGCCCTCAGGTCCTTCAGCAGAAGCATTTCCACCAATGAGTGAGTCATCAATGTTACCCTCTGTCCTACTGACCATCTTCCCCTCCACCTCCAAGCACAGGCCGTCCGCGATCTCTCGCATCTTGTAAAGGTAGGAGAACATCTCATCTGGCTGATGAGGTCCCGGTAGATAATCACGATGGCGACTGAAGGGAGACGGCGGCGGCGCTAGCTGTGCTGGAGCCCTGAGCTCGGAGCGAGCGCGGTGGAGCCGGAGCGGCGCGGGGGGAGGGGGCAGCGGGCGGAAAAGGCCCCCAGCTATTTATTTTTAGAGATGAGGGTCTCACTCTTGCTCAAGCTGGTCTCAAATTCGTGAGCTCAGGCAATCCACTGGCCTTGGCCTCCCAGAGTGCTGGGATTACAGGCGTGAGCCACCTCACCCAGCCTCACTAAAGTATTATAATGCCAGAAAACTGGCAACAACGTAAGACAAAGTGATACTCTGTCTCAAAAAAAATGAAAAAATAAAAAAGAGAGATACAGTGGGCTATGATGCAGGAAAAGTAAGTTAGGCCCAAAAGAAAACAAATCAGTGTGTTATGAATTACCCAGTAGTACTAGAAGTTTTCATATTTGCTGTTTTATTTAATTTCTATATAGCCATACAAAATAGGTATTTTGACAGGAAAAAACTTCAGAGACGTTTACTAATTTGTTCAAAGTCTCACAGTAATGGAGCTGAGCTGAAATTTGAAGCCAGGTTATTAACTCCAAAACTGAGTATGTTTTCAATTTGGTAACTCTAAATAAATAGAGAAAAAAGTTATATTTATTAAAGCACTTTGAAAATATAAAGCACTTTCAAGTGTATTTGTCTTTATAACTAGTCATTAATCTCATTTTATACATGAGAAAATCAAAACTCAGATTATTCAAGATTGCAGAGTAAGTGGCAAATTGGGAATGCAATCCAAGCTTTCTAACTACAAAGTTTTAAATCTTTCCAGCATCTGTTTAAGAAGTCTAGAGTTTCTTTTGCAGGTAGTGGAAAGAGCCAGTGAACATTTTTGAAAAGGGGCATCACATAAAAAGTAATGTTTGAAAATATTAGTCTGGGGGGGAGGGGAGAGGTTTGATAGAGGGAAGGTAAATGGCGGGACCACACCTATGGAGCATATTGCAAGGGTACAAGTCGAATCTGTCAAGTGTAGAACATAAATGTCTTAACACAATCAAGTAAATGAGGCAAAAGCTATGCTGATCGGGTTGATGTAAACACGTCAGATTGTATAAAAAAAAAATCAACACATTGTACCCTACATATGTATAAACGTATTCATGATCTATGTGTATATGATTTAATAAAAAAAATTAAAAGTAAAGAAAATATTACTCTGGGATAGCATGGGGGATGGTCTGGAATGGAGACAAGAACAGTAGTTATTAGGCAATTGTAAAAATGAATTAATAATGATGTAGACCTGAATAAAGTTCAGTGATAAGATAGAGGGAACAAATCAGAGGTATTTGGAAAAATAGTTTAGAGGATTTAGCTCTTCATTGCATTTGGTGAGATAGGAAGGACTGTACCTAAATAATCATGAGAGGAAATGATAGCTAAGGAGGTAGATTTAGATGGAGAAAGAGAAATAGCCATCCTGGTGCAGCGCTGGTAGCTCAAGTGGCTAAGGTGCCAGCCACATACACCAGAGCTGGTGGGTTCGAATCCAGCTTGGGCCTGCCAAACAACAACGACAACTACAAACAAAAAATGGCTGGGCATTGTGGCACCTGTAGTCCCAGCTACTTGGGAGGCTGAGGCAAGAGGAGCCCAGGAGTTGGAGGTTGCTGTGAGCTATGATGCCACAACACTCTACCGAGGGCAATAAAGTGAGACTCTGTCTCTAAAAAAAAAAAAAAAATGAAGAGATAGCCATCCCAATGGATATATCTCATGAGAGTTAAAGAGTGGAGATGTAGGAGTCATCTCTAAAGCAGGGCTTGTTGAAGCTTGACTGTAAGTACCAGCAAACTAGCCAGCAAATATCTGATTTGTTTATCCTTGCATGTCCAGGGCCCACACAGTATCTGGCACATGGGAGGCACCCAATAAATATTTATTAACTTTGAAAGTGGATGAATACCTTTAAGAATGGTAGAGTTAAAAAAAAAAAAAGTCCAAAGATGGAAAGCAAAAAGAAGAAAATACATCAGAAAACACTTGATAGAAACTTTGATCCCCTTCCAACAATTCCTCTCTGTTGCATCTCACACTCTTAGAACTCTCTCACCATGATTTCCTTTATGTTATCCTTCTTGGTTTCTATCAAGTGTTTCCTGATATATTTTCTTTTTGCTTTCCATCTTTGGACTTTTTTTTTTTTTAACTCTACCATCCTTAAAGGTATTCATCCACTTTCAAAGTTAACAAATATTTATGGAGTGCCTACCATGTACCAGATACTGTGCTGGCCCTGGAGATTCAAGGAAACAAATCCCTTTATCTATAGATTATAAATTTAAAATGTAATGCAAATGAATTTTTCTTTCAAATGATGTGAATTTTGAAGCTAATTCAGTCCTGCTAATTCTGCTTAAAAGGCGTTTGAAGTAGATAGAACTAGAAAGCCTACTTCTGCAAATACCACTTATTCATTTATGCATTGTTTTTATTCAACAAATGTTTATTGCATGGCTGCCATATACTTTGCTAGGTACTGGAAATGCGGGAGAATATGGCAATAATCGAGAAAGACAATATTGATTGCCTAAAGAAGTCAAATCAAAGGAAGAAAAAAATTGATTTCTTATGTTGTTGGTAATAGGAAAATTTTGACTTTTTAAAACAACTGAGAAATGATTATTTATAGTAAATCTATTTGAATAACTGTTATGTAGCCATTAAAATACTTCTGAAGATTATACACGAATAAGGTATTTTTCCTCTAATAATGAAAGCAAAATACAACATTCTTTGTTACTAAAATCATATGAAAAACTTATGCACATGGATAAAAGCTCACTAGAAATGCAAAACTTTAGGGTGGCACCTGTGGCTCAGTGTGTAGGGCGCCGGCCCTATATACCGAGGGTGGCAGGTTCAAACCCGGCCCCAACCAAACTGCAACCGAAAAATAGCCAGGCGTTGTGGTGGATGCCTGTAGTCCCAGCTACCTGAGAGGCTGAGGCAAGAGAATCACCTAAGCCCAAGAGCTGGAGGTTGCTGTGAGCTGTGATGCCACCCACAGCACTCTACCGAGGGTGACAAAGTGAGACTCTGTCTCTAAAAAAAAAAAACGAAAAAAGAAATGCAAAAATTGGGTGGTGCCTGTGACTCAGTGGGTAGGGCGCCAGCCCATTTACTGAGAGTGGTGGGTTCAAACCCAGCCCTGGCCAGCTAAAACATCAGTGGCAACTGCAACAAAAAATAGTTGGGCGTTATGGCAGGTGCCTGTAGTCCCAGCTTCTCAGGAGGCTGAAGCAAGAGAATTGCTTAAGCCCGAGAGTTGGAGGTTGCTGTGAGCTGTGACACCACAGCACTCTACCGAGGGTGATAAAGCGAGACTCTGTCTCAAAAAAAAAAAAAAAATGCAAAATTTAATGTAGGTGTGCTGGAATAAAGAGGTTATTGGTGATTTTACTTTTGAATTTTTTCTTAAATTTTTTAAAATTTTAAATTAACATAGTTTAAAAAAAGTCTTAGGGCAGCACCTGTGGCTCATCGAGCAGGGCGCCTGCCCCATATACTGAAGTTGGCAGGATCAAACCCGACCTCGGCTGAACTGCAAAACAGAAAAATAGCCGGGCATTGTGGTGGGCCTGTAGTCCCAGCCACTTGGGAGGCTGAGGCAAGAGAATCGCCTAAGCCCAGGAGTTGGAGGTTGCTGTGAGTTGTGTGATGCCACGGCACTCTACCAAGGGCGATAAAGTAAGACTCTGTCTCTACAAAAAAAAAAAAAAAAAAAAAAAGTCTTAATCTTAAAACATTAACAAGTAATGAGAAATATTATTTCCACTGATTTATAAATACTGTATATTCATTCTTCACATCATAAAAAGACTTTCAAAAGCAATCCTTGGGCCAGATGTGGGGGACACAGGCCTGTAATCCTACCACTTTGGGGAGGCTGCGGCAAGAGGATTATTTGAGCCCAGGAATTCAAGACCAGCCTGAGCAAGAATGAGAGTCTGCCTACGAGGAATGGAAAAATTAGCTAGGCATGGTGGCACATGCCTTAGTCCCAGCCACGCGGGAGCCTGAGGCAGAAGGATCACTTGAGCCCAGGATTTTGAAATTGCAGTGAGCTACGATGATTACACTGCACTCTAGCCCAGGTGACAGAGCAAGAACTTGTTTTTTTTAAAAAAAAGTAATCCTTAGATTTAAATTTAAATTCTTTTTTTTTTAAACTCTAGCAAAGCTCTCAAGTTGGTGATCCTCACGTAAAAATCTAATCCACACATATTTTACCAGCTATTTGTTGTCACAAAAATGCTGCCTAAGAAGACACTCCAAAGGTCAGTGGATTAAAACAATAATATTTTTTCTTAGCAGTCTATGCATTAGTTGGGCAGCTCTTCTGCAATTATTTTCTGAGTCAGCTGTGGGTTGCCTAGGTGATTGTGCTGATTTTGGCTGGATTTTCACATGTTTGGAGACCAGCTGGCTGTCATCAAATCTGGAAAGGCGGGCTGTTTTCCATTGTCTCTCACAATCCTCCAGCAGGTAAGCTTGAGCTTGTTCTCATGATCAATCAGTAACTAGTGACTCATTTATTCATTTACTTAATGGATCTCCCATGTGCTAGGCACTATAATAACGGACTGGAGAAAAGGTCAAATGGGAAGTTGATCTTACTAGAGAGCAGTGTTTTTCACCCTCTTTTTATCTCTTAGCACACTTCAACCTATAGTTAAACTTCCACGGCATACTTAAATTATGTTAATCAAAAAAAGAGTAAAAAAATGAATACTTATGGTGCTTTCAATTTCTTTCAAGTAAAGATTGATTTATTTATTTTTGAGTGTCATTTTGTCATCCTTGGTAGAGTACTGTGGCATCATAGCTCACAGCAACCTCAAACTCTTGGACTCAAGTGATTCTCTTGCCTCAGCCTCCCAAGTAGCTAGGACTATAGGCATGGACCACAATGCCTGGCTAGTTTTTCTAATTTTAGTAGAGACAGGTCTTGCTCTTGCTCATTCTGGTCTCGGACTCCTGAGCACAAGATAATCCACCTGTCTTAGTCTCTCAAAGTGCTAGGATTACAGGCATGAGCTTCTGCACCCAGCCTCTTTCATAAATAATTTTTTTTTTGTTTGAGACAGAGTCTCACTCAGTCACCCTGGGTAGTGTGGTGGTGTCATAGCTCACAGTAACCTCAAACTTCTGGGTTCAAATGATCCTCCTGCCTTAGCCTCTGTGAGTAGCTGGGACTACCAGCACCCACCACAAGGGCTGGCTAGTTTTTCTATTTTTAGTAGAGATTAGGTCTTGGTCTAGCTCAGGCTGGTCTAGAACTCCTGAACTCAGGCAATCCAGCTGCCCCAGCCTCCCAGAGTGCTAGGATTACAGACACCGTGCCTGGCCTCAAAGATAATTTAATTAATGATTTTTAAAAATTTTCATGGCACATCTAAGATTCTCTCACAGCACACTGTGAGATTTTCACTGGGAGTTGAAGATCACTGCTGTAGGGGAGCTTGCCATTTGATGAGACAGGCAAGTAATCAAGGATTATACAATGGTGCCATGACTGTGGAGTGACAGGCCTATGGGCATAGTAGGAAACCTTCCAAATTAAAGCAAGTAAGTATAGGGTGATAATGAGAAATATTTTAGAAGACATATCCTAAAGCAAGACTTTAGGAAGAATAGGAAGGGAATTTCATGCAGAGGGAACAGCAAAAGTTCAGAGTCAAGACATCATAACATGCTTTGTAAACTGCCCAATTTTTAGGTATTTTTAGCGGAGGATATAGGGAAAGGAACATATGAAGGTGTTGTATAGGAGAAAGCTTTTCAGGGAAGTGTAGTTCAGGTTCTTCTGTTTGCAAATAGCAACTCCCACTAGTTAAAGTGAATTTAGTGAAAGGATACTGGGGTATCTCATGGAATCTTGGGAATTGCTGAATAACCAGGGAAAATCTGTGGAGCTCAATAGTAAGAATCCATAAACCATTCTCTTGGTGGGCTGTAAACAACTCCCCATCTCTAGGTATCTCATTTCAAAATTCCAGTTTCCCAGAAAAGTAAGTCTGTTTGGCCAGTCTGGGTCATATTTCTACCCGGATGTCACTCAGTCATGACTAGTCTGCAAGTGATGCTCGTAGATATTTGCTACTCTTCCCCCTTTATGCTAGGGCGGGAAGTGTCACTGTGAGCTCTGTGGCTGGCATAAGAAGTATCTGTTGTGTCCTATTCCTTGGTTGCCTTTTCCCATATGTATAGTGCCCAAAATACCTCCAACATATTTGACCCAGCCATCTAGTACAAGTCCTGCACTTGCCTTCTTTCTAAGCCTGGAGGTACATCCATTTGGTAGAAGGAACATCTCGAGGTTATTGTTCTTCTAATCTGGATCTCTGGAAATAAAATGCCAATTCTTCTAGTTCTGGTACAGTTTTTTTTTGTTTGTTTGTTTTTTGAGACACAGTCTCACTTTATCGCCCTCAGTAGAGGGCCATGGTGTCACAGCTCACAGCAACCTCCAACTCCTGGGCTTAAGCAATTCTCTTGCCTCAGCCTCCCTAGTAGCTGGGACTACAGACGCCTGACACAAAGCCCGGCTATTTTTTGGTTGTAGTTGTCATCGTTTGGCATGCCGGGGCTGGATTCTAACCAGCCAGCTCTGGTGTATGTGGCTGGTGCCTTAGCCACTTGAGCTACAGGCGCCAAGCCAGTTCTGGTACAGTCTTATCTAGCTATGGCTCCTCATGGTCCTGCAATCCATAGACTAAATAGTCAGTGCACTCTAGAAATAATCAATGGGAGCAGGGATGGCAATAATTGCTACAGAAACAAAGGAAGGAGAAGAAAACAGTGATAGTCTTTATTTTAAAAAAGCAAAAGGAGACCGGGTTAGCACTCTGGGAGGCCAAGACAGGAGGATTGCTTGAATCAGGAGTTCAAGACCAGCCTGAGCAAGAGCGAGACCCTGTCTCTACTAAAAATAGAAAAACTAGCCAGGCATTATAGTGGGTGCCCGTAGTCCCAGCTACTTGGAAGGCTGAAGCAAGAGGATGGCTTGAACCCAAGAGTTTGAGGTTGCTGTGAGTTATGATGCCATGGCACTCCACCTAGGGCAACAGAATGAGAATCAATCTGAAAAATAAAGTAAATAAAATAAAATGACAAAGAGGAGGATAATTTTTCAGTCCTTAGACATTCTGATAATATGTGCAGAGCACCCATTCTCACTACTGTTAATGAGGCCATAACTGGTTGTCTATGACTAGCCATTCCAAATTGCCCTGCTTGCAGCTAATATCTCATTTGATTGGGACCTTTGCCTACTAGAGTAATTTAAACCCGTCATTTTTAGAAGTCTAAATCCTGGGTGATTATCAGTATCAAATGTATCAAATTATACAAAGGCAATACAACAGATTGGAGATAAACTTTGAGGTGAAATGACCAGGAACCAATGAATATTTGCCCAATAAGTGATCTCTTAATTTGCAGATCATGAAACTGAAGCACAGAGAGCTTAGATTAACTCTTGTGTAACACAGCCAGGATTTAAATCCAGGACAACATTTCTTCATGGTTAGCTTATGCTGCCTTCTACACTGTTAGTATGGAGATTGAATATACGCCCTGGGTCTTCCATACCTGGGATTCAGTCATGTCTTGGCTCTTCAGTTTTTACTAGTCTTGTGACCAAGAACAAGTTACTTAATTTTTCTAAATTCAGTCTTAGAAAAACACAATGACTATCATTTAAGAAGTAGATTTATAAAAATGGTGGCAGGTATTATTACTTCAATACACATTTATTGAGAATACTGTGGTAGGCATTGCAAGTAGAGTAGACATAATTCCTGTGCTCACGGATCTTCTGATAAAAAGGATCTGAACTAAGCTGTAGAATGAAGATGTCAGTGTGTGTAGGCCACACATCTGCCTTCTTTGCCGTGGGTTATAAATCCCAAGACTGACACATGGGAACATAATGATTGTGAACTGTGAGGACAGACCAGGAAAGGAAACAAGCCTGGAAAAATCAAAAGAAATAAGAGTGAAATCAGGAAAACTCCCAAGAGAAAAAGTATCACCTAGTTTTCTAAAGGCTAGCACATTATATTTGAATTATACAAGAAATGTGGAGGGAATGAAAGGCCGGGTACAGTGGCTCATACCTATAATCTTAGCACTCTGGGAGGCCGAGGAGGGTAGATTGCCTGAGCTCACAAGTTCAATACCAGCCTGAGCAAGAGTAAGACCCCATCTCTAAAACAAAATAGCTGGGCTTTGTGGCAGGCACTTGTAGTCCCAGCTACTTGGGAAGCTGAGGCAAGAGAATCGCTTAAGCCCAAGGGTTTGAGGTTGCTGTGAGCTGTGATGCCATAGCACGCTACCAAGGGCAACAAAGTGAGACTCTGTCTCAAAAAAAATTTAAAAAGAGAAAAGTGGAGGGATTGATCAAGAGATTCTTGTTGAAGAATAGGAAGTTAGAGTGGGTAAAATGAGAAATGATCTGTGAGAGACCAGTGGAGCCATTCTCTGTCAATACACTATAGAGAGCATGATTAAGGGGAAAGCAATGAGAAAGTTTTTCAAAATTATCTTCAAATGCTAATTTGTAGAACAGCCACATTTAGTATTATGAGCCAAGAGGAAAAATCAAATTTGTCTCTCAGGAGGGAAAAAATAAGCCTCTTTTCAGGCTAAATCCCCCTGCTGCCTGGCTTGTTTTTTTCACTGTAAATGAGCACTGGGAAAAGAACAGGCTTTAGAGATTCTGCCCAAATAGTTTACAGACTATTTTCTTGGTAATCACAATAAGGCTCTTTTTGCAGTCAAGCTTACACATAGATAAATCCTGATATTTGAAAGTAAGTATTATCTTTAATATCTATCAAATATGCCTGAAAGTGTCTTATTAAAATACACATAGGGGAAGAAAAGTGAGTTACATATATTAATACCAATCCTTGGAATGACCTAATATAAAATTCTGCAGATTACCTTTATATAAGCTTGGATATGTAATTTGACCTAAGTCATTATCCTAATTAAGGCCATTATTTACCACACTGAGATAGTATATTGATTAACTGACCTATTATAGTATTTTCAGGAGCACACAATGGGAAGTGTCTTAATTGTGGCTAAATTATGAGCAAAATGGTTTGAGAAAGTTATTGTTCCCAAATAAATCTCAGCTGACAGCATTCACCATTGCACCTACATTCTTTACTAAAACTAAAAGTAGGGGTATTATTTAGATTTAGATCCAAAGTATTACCTTTATAATTTTTATTTGTTTGTTTGGGAAAAAGGGACAACTTAAGCACGAAGTTAAATCTATCTTTTATACAGATTTCTTTTTTCTTCATGTTAGCAGCTTTAAAGGATAAGAAAATCAATTTCAGGATGGACAAGTGGATCACACCTGTAATCTCAGCACTCTGGAACGCTGAGGCAGGTGAACTGCTTGACCTCAGGGGTTCAAGACAAGCCTGAGCAATAGCAAGACCCCATCTCTACTAAAAATAGAAAAAACAAGCTGGGTGTCGTGGCAGGCTTATGTAGTCCCAGCTACTCAGGAGGCTGAGGCCAAAGGATCACCTGAGCCCAAGAGTTTGAGGTTGCTGTGAGCTATGATGATTCCATAGCACTCTACCAAGGGCGACAGAGTGAGACTCTGTTTCAAACGGAAGAAAAAAAATCAATTTCAATTACTTAGGTATAAGAAAAAAATCAATTTCAATTTTTTAGGTATAAGTATGTTGATTATATCACAGAAACATGACCTAATACATTTAGTTCTATCAACTGGTCACATAGAGTGGCCCATGTGTATAAAATTTGTTGAGAATTTTAAGTTCATAAATAATATTTAGCTTCTGAATAATGATAAATACATACATACATGTATGCATACATCATCCAAACTAATTCAGAAAATTTTGTTGGTTTAATAAGCAAAATCTGATCATAAAATATATACCATTATAGCCCAGATGTATAGCAATAAAAGACTTCGATTAGACTATCTCTCACAAGTCTATATGAGCAATAATACTGTTGTAAAATATTTATAACATTTTCTGATTTTAAAAAAAGGCGGAGATTCATTCAATATCTTTCTGGAATTTCAAATGACACCTCTTCACCCTCCACACAATTGCTTTCTATCTTAAGATAGAAAATAACTCTAGACAATGTCCCAGGCAACTGGTATAGAGAGGAAATGGTTAGATCTATGGTGCATCTTTATATTTTCACATTAAAATTCAAAGTTATTAAGGCCTAAGTAGATAGATAATAAAAGCAGTATTCAAACTGGGTGTGACAGCAGGTGCCTATAGTTCTAGCTACTCAGGAGGGAAAATCACTGAGACCTGGAGTTCAAGGTCAGCCTGGGAAACCTAGCAAGACCTCTTCTCATAAAAACAAAGCATCATTCATAATTAATGAGGAAAGCATAAAGTACACAGTAAATGAAGGGGCCATTGGCCAACTGTTTGGAGAAAAAATATATACCATGTGCCAAAATAAGTTTCTGGTGGAATAAAGATTTTAATATAAAATTAAACCATAGACTTACTAGAAGAAAACATACAAAAAAATATGTAATCTTGAGAGTGGAGATTATATTACATGAAATATAAAGCAAAAGATTGATTTTCAAATGTATACACTAAAAACTGCTTCAGAAATCATTAAAAAATGGCTAATGTTAAATGGAAAATTTAATGAATTAGGAAGTTCCTACAAATCAATAAGGAAAAGATAGATAGGTAAGTAAAAAAAGGGGAAATGATTTCTACTAGTAAGTCAGAAAAGAATAAAAAGGATCAGTAAGATAATTTTTCTTTATTTTCATCAATAATAAAAAATACAAATCAAAGCAATAGTAAAACACCATTTTAACCTATCCAATTGGTAAGGATTATTTTTAAAGATAATATCCAGGATTAGAGAAGGTACTACATCTGTTCTGGAGAGCTCTTTGATAAAAATGTCTGAAAAGTCCATGCCTTTTAACAGCAGTTCCACTTCCAAATAATGCTAAGGAAATAATTCCACATAATGTTCATTGTAGTGTCCTTCCTCTCTCCCCTCTTTCTCTCTCCATCTTTAGCTTTTTTGGTATATGTTTAATATTGGTGAAAAATGGAAAAGATTAAAATGTCCAACAAAAGAGGACTTGTTAACTAAAGTGTTGTAAATTCACTCAAATAGAACATTCATGCTATTCAACCAATAAAAATGACACCACAGTTGATATATTTGAAAAGATGTTCACAAAATATTAAGTAAAAAAATCAGGATACAGAACAAAATATATTGGGGAAGGGGACCCTCTCTATCTCCTTCTACTACCCTACCACACGACCTCCACATATACACATACTGAAAAGTTACTAGAAAGACATAGTAAACCCCAGGGAAGGGAGATTGCTGTATTCTTAATTGTTCTTTTTGCCTGTCTTTCTTTTCTTTTCTTTCTTTCTTTCTTTTTTTTTTTTTAGACAAAGTCTCACAGTACTGGTTATAGCTCACTGTGACCTAAACTCCTGGGCTTAAGCAATTCTCCTGCCTCAGACTCCTGAGTTGCTGGGACTACAAGCATGCATCACTATGCCTGGTTAATTTTTCTATTTTTTGTAAAGACAGGGTCTCTCTCTTGCTTAGGCTGGTCTCAACCTCCTGGCTCAAGTGATCCTCTTGCCTTGGCCTTCCAAAGTGCTAGTATCACAGGTGTGAGCCACTGGGGCCTGGCCTATTTTTCAACTTTACTACAATGAAGAGGAATTGGTTTTGTTGATAAGCAAAAAATTTCAAAATTTAAATATATGCATATTATTTAGTAGTTACCATTTCAAACTATACAGGAATCATCAGTTAGCCAGTTGGTTAGGAATGTTTTAATTACATTCAACATCTTGATAATTGTGATGCAAAATTCCAGGGGAAGAGTTTGAATCCTAAAATGCTGTAGAATTGGCAGATCATTTTTCATTTCATAAGGTATTATTTTTGATCACTATTTATTATTGTTGCTATGGCAATGTTTTATACACAGGAATGGTTGAGGATAGGAAATTGTGCCCTAAAAAACATAGCAGAATATCAAATAAGAAGCAAATAATGTTTTCCTGCTTTAAATATAACAAAGATGTGGGAAGAAGTGGTAGGCAAGAGGTTCTGTGTTACCATGGGGACGATTGAGTTCTCCATGGTGCAGTACAAACCAACCTCACTCCAGCTTCAGGGTCAGTGACTCACTAGCTCAGAGGGAAAGCAATAAATGTTTAAGCACATACCTACTATCTACACAAAGTGATACTCATTACCCAGAGAACTGCTGCAAAATATTATTTGCTCAGACAAAATAAGTAAAACCAATCTAAATTAGTATTTTTAAACAGTCTGTCTGGGGAGTATTTAAGGTGCTTCAGGAAAAAAATTCATTACAGAACTTTTATGTACAGATTAAGAATTGCTACGGATACTAATTAAATCAGTAAACCAAAATTTAAAAAAAAATTCTAGTACTTCAATTATTTTTTAGAACAGCATTTTTTTTCTTTTTTCTTGATACAAGAGTCTCACTCTATCACCCTATTATAGACTTCAGTGGTGTCATCATAGCTCACAGCAACCTCAAACTCTGGGCTGAAGCAATCCTCTTGCTTCAGCCTCCTGAATAGCTGGGACTATAGGCACCCACCACCATACCCATACCCATTTTTCTATTTTTTGGTAGAGGTGAGGTCTTGCTTTTGCTCAGGCTGGTCTTAAACTCCTGAACTCAAACAATCCACCCGCCTTGGCCTCCCAGAGTGCTAGGATTACAGGTGTGACCCCTTGCACTCTGCCAAAAACAGCATTTCTTAAAATAGTCCCCAAGACAGTCTTGTAATGTGTTCATTGTAAGTATCTATGTTACTCTGGGGCCAATCAAGGGAGCTAACAATGTGGGGCGGGGAGCCAAGATAGCCATTCATCAATTCATTCATTCAGTAAAATGTATTAAGAACATACAATGTACCAAGGAATGTGCTGGGCATTAAGCACTAAAGGGATATCTAAAATATGGATCCTGCTCTCAAAAAGCTCACATTTAGAGGGAGAAATAGATGTGTAAATAATCGCTACTATAGACCCATCTAGCGACTGCCACACCCACTGCTCCTTCTCGCAGAATTTCTCTGGCCAAGGCCCTTGATGAATAAAGCGACTGAGTGGCCGTGTTCTACACAGAGTGACCAACCTATCTCTCTTCCCTACCTGCTTTCCCTGCCATGGATGAGAAAAGTCTCGGCTCAAAAGTTCCTCCCAAGAGAGGGACAAAGGTAACTGACAGATTGTCCCCTTAAAAAGAGTTCACCTGTGGAATACAGAGAGTAAGTTACTAAGTAGCTGGTAGGAGCTAAAGTTGAAGCTGAAAGGATTCATAGATAGACTATTGAAAGTCTTCAGAACTGTGAGAAAGCAGAAGCCCTGCAATATTAAATAAACAGGGGAGGTGCTGAGGAGTTGGTGGTAGCCCCAGAGAGGGAGGAGAATTGAAGAGAATTATGGTTACTGTTATGGTGGAGGATTAATAAACTGCAAGGATGCTAGGAATATATAAATAAACGGAGGCTCAGAGAGCTTAAGGAACTAGTTTAAGGTGAAACAGCAAGTAAGTGATGTGGTTAGACTTGAATTAAGTTCTGTCTAGTTCTTCCCGCTGGGCTTCATGTATCTTTTCTCATTTGTCTTGCCTTGCAGTATTGATGAGTGGAGCACATTGCTAAAGAAAGAGCAATGTGTACATCCCAGAGTGACTCTGTAGGAACAACTGCCTCATGAGAGGGGTCTGAGGGGACAATATCCAGCCCTCAGGACTCATCAGGGTATTTATGTTTACAAATAGTAGAAACCAACTTGAACAATGTCAGGTACAAAAGGACAAATGAGGGCTGGTGTAGTGGCTCATGCCTATAAACCTAGCACTTTGGAAGGCCAAGGTAGGAAGGTCATTTGAGACCAGGAATTTAAGACCAGCCTGAGTAACATAGGAAGATTTCATCTCTGCAAAAAAAGAAAAGGAGACATTTAAAAAAGTAGGCTGCAGAGGCTCACACCTGTAATCCTACACTCTGGGAGGTTGAGGCAGATGGATTTTCAAGACAAGCCTGAGCAAGAATGAGACCCTCGTCTCTAAAAAGCTAGCCAGGCATGTGGCAGGGGCCTGTAGTCCCAGCTACTTGGGAGGCCTATTATTTGCCTATAAACATAGCACTTTGGAAGGCCAATGAAGGAGGCCAAGGAAGGAACTAGGATGCCATGGCACTCTACCCAGGGCAATAAAGTAAGACTATGTCTCAAAAAAAAGTAGGGCCAAGTGTGGTGGATCAGGACTGTATTCCTAGCACCCTGGGAGGCCGAGGTGGGAAGATTGCTTAAGGCCAGGAGTTTGAGATCATCCAGAGCAAGATCAAGACCTGGTCTATACTAAAAATAGAAAAATTAGCTGGGTATAGTGGTGTGTGCCTATGGTCCCAGCTACTTGGGAAGCTGAGGCAAAAGGATCACTTGAGCCCAAGAATTTGAGGTTGGTGTGAGCTATTATGACACCACTGCACTCTAGCCTGGGTTGACAGAGAGTATATCTGGGAAAAAATATATATAGATAGATAGAAAAGAAAAGAAAAAGAAAATAGAAGTATCTCACTGAGCCAAGGTGGGAAGGTAAGCAGCCAGGCATCAGAAGGGCTGGCACTGGAAAGGAAAGGTCAGCAGGAACTCAGAGAAAGAGCTTACTTCATTTCACACTTCACTTTTTCCTTCGGCTTTTGTTTTCTCAGTTATTCAAGCCATATGGCAGCTGGCAGATGGCAGCCACAGCTTCCATATTTACTCTTTCCAGTTCCAATCACATGGAAAGACTCACTCTGCTCTTGTCCGTCCTCACTTCCAAATTCCTTGGGAAGGGACTCTCTGCTCAGCTGTGTCATCAGCCTGTCCCCAGTCCAGGCACTGTGCCAGAGGGGATCAGGGGAATGTTGTATACAATTCCTGCCATAAGTGAGCGGACCAGTTAAGGGGTTTATCGTGATCCATCAAGATGTTCCAAAATGTGTCTGCAGGTGTTGGAGGGACCCAGTGCCCCCCCCAACTTCTTGCTGTGGTTCTCAAGAATAACTATAGAACGTGCTGGGAATGCAGTATCATTAGATAGGGAGGTGCTGCCTGAAATAGCCCATGTCTTGCTCCTGTCCTTTCTAAAGAATATGACATCTTGAGTCAGGGAAGAACTGCCATGGACAGACTGAGCTTTGTTTCTCTCTCCCCTGGAAGGAGGATGTTCTTCAAAGCTTTGCCCAGTGAGTCGTGTTGTCCCTGAGGTGTATAACCCTGAGGCATACAACCTATGGCAGGCAGGCTGCCTTCAGGATCCGTCAGGTGCAAGTAGGACATATCAAGTCCCATCTTCTCTGGGCAGCTTTCTTGAGCCTTGGGAACTGGCTCACAATAGATCCTGGCTTCTTTTTTGTTTTGTTTTGTTTTTGGCCCGGGGCTGGGTTTGAACCCACCACCTCTGGCATATGGGACCGGTGCCCCACTCCCTTGAGCCACAGGATCCCGCCTTCTGAAGTCACAGGATCCTGGCTTCTTTTGTCCCTTGCTTCCTATCTGTAAGTAGTAAATCCACATCATGTAACTTGTGTGGGATGTATTCTGTCTCACCAGTTGCAGGCAACTGGTAAAACTGCAGCCTGGGGAAGACAGGCATCGTGGCTCATGCCTGTAATCCTAGCCCTCTGGAAGACCTAGGCAGGTGGATTGCCTGAGCTCACAGTTTTGACGCCAGCCTGAGCAAGTGCGAGACCTCATCTCTGAAAAAAAAAAAAAAGCTGGGCATTGTAGCAGGTGCCTGTAGTCCCAGCCACTCAGGAGCTGAGGCAAGAGAATTGCTTGAGTCCACGAGTTTGAGGTTACTGTGAGCTGTGATACAATAGCACTCTACCAAGTGTAACAAAGTGAGACTCTGTCTCAAAAAAAACCCACAACTGTAGCCTGGGATGCAGTGGGTGAAAGTGTTGGGACTGGTGGTTGGCCTAGTGATGATTTTGCTGATCTCTAAGCACTGGGACTCTTCCCATGGGGTCGATTATTATGAACCTGCTTCACAGTGTCCCCTACATTAGGGCTGTGCTATAGATCTTGTGGATCCTGGCAGGAATGATACTCCTCCCTTGAGGAAAGTCAGAGATGTGATTTTCTACAGTTATACAGATACAGTTTCTTGATACATCTCTTGACCTGGAAGGTCAGACTAAAAAGGAGTTGAGAGAATTATTGATATTTTATTTGTCTGTGACAACATTCCCTATACAAATAAGCAGTTACCTTTCATTACAAGTGACAATGATCAAGTTTGTCCAAAATAATTGACTATACCCCGTTAAAATCTTGTTCTATTGTTTTGGTGGTAACAAGCTTAAATGCTTATAAATGGGCTGATTCAAATAATTTATTCACTAAAAATTTAGGAATATATTCTGATATTTGTAGTATCACTTATGAGAAGTAGTAAGAGTTTGTTTGTTGTTTACCCCAGAAACATATGCATATTGTTCAGAGATTACACCGGAAGAAAGAGAGAGAAAGAAAAGAGTCAGCTGGGGACAACAATGGAATAGCATTTCTGGCATATTAAAATTAAACCAGTCCTTTTTTCGGTAAATCCTAAAAGTAGTCTATTTGGAGAATATATATAAATAATTCATTTTGAAAATTATAGAACTAGTTAATAGCTTGTGTGGCCTAAATGGGTATAGGCATAAAGTAGAAAAACCTTAAAACTATGAGCTGCTGTAACAGGGAAGGATACTTAATAGTGTTACAGAACAAGGCAGCCATTTTATAACTGGTAGGAAGAAAGAGTTTTTAGCTTAGATTCTACAGATAGTCCCCAATTTTGGACTTTACAATGGTACCAAAGCAAAACACATTTAGTAGAAATTATACTTTGAGTATCCATCCATTTTGCTTTTCACTTTCAGTAGAGTATTAAATAAATTACATGAGATATTCAACACTTTATTATAAAATATGCTTTTTGTTAGACAATTTTGCCCTGCTTTAGGCTACTCTAAGTGTTCTTTTTTTTATTTTGTTTTTTGAGACAGAATTTCACTCTGTCCCCTGAGGTAGAGTGCTAAGTGTGTCATGGCATCATCATAGCTCACAGCAATCTCAAACTCTTGGGCTCAAGAGATCCTCCTGCCTCAGCCTCCTGGGTAGCTGTGACTACAGGCATCTCCCATGATGCCCAGCTATTTTTCTTTAATTGTTTCAGGTTAATTGAGGGTACAAGTTGTTACATTGTTTGCATTTGTTAAGTAAAGCCCCTCTTATAATTATGTCCCACCCCCAAGAGGTGTGCCACATACCCTAACAATGTACCCATTAAATTGGAGCATAGTCAAACCCCCTCTCTCATTCCCTCTCCCTGTTCTCTTGTCCCCCCTGCTTGAATTGATTTGAGTTTTCCTCTTATATGGATGTGTATTAGACCAGCTACTGGCTTCACATTAGAATCGAGTACACTGGATTCTTGCTTCTCCATTCTTGTGACACTTTACTAAGAAGAATGCATTCCAACTCTATCTAGGTTAATACAAAAGATGTAAAATCTCTATCTTTTTAATGGCTGAATAGCATTCCATGGTATACATATACCACCGTTTATTAATCCATTCCTGTATTGGTGGATATTTAAGTCGTTTCCACATTTTGCTGATTGTAAATAGAGCTGTGATAAACAGTCTAATGCAAATGTCATTGTGATAAAATGATTTTTTTTCTTCTGTGTAGATGCCTAGTAGTGGGATTGCAGGGTCAAATGGGAGATCTAATTTGAGTTCTGTGAGGATTCTCCATACTTCTTTCAAAGAGGCTGTATTAGTTTGCAGTATCACCAATAGTATAAAAGTGTTCCCCTCTCTCCACCCAGCTATTTTTTCTACTTTTAGTAGAGACAGGGGTCTTGCTCTTGCTTAGGCTGATCTCAAACTCCTGAACTCAAGAGATTCACCTGTCTTGGCCTCCCAGAGTGTTAGGATTACAGGTGTGAGCCACCATGCCTGGCCCTAGTGTAAGTGTTCCGATTATGTTTCAGGTAGGTTAGGCTAAGCTATGATGTTCCGTCAAAAATGCATTTTTGATTTACAATATTTTCAACTTGTGACGGGTTTATTGTGATGGGTTTACTTAAGTTTATGTAAGTTGAGGAACATCTGTGATGTATAAATTATTCTTTTTTAATAAAGAGAGAAGAGTTTAAAAGACATTTTCCCTCTAAAACTAAAAAAAAAAAAAAAAAAAAAGACATTTTCCCTCTTCACTCTATGGGAAGAACACCTTGAAGAGAGAGACAATAGCCAGATCCCCATAATGGGCAGAGGGCATTTTATAGAGAGAAGTAAATCCTACTTAGCAATGCCACTGATAAGGACTTGGTGCATAAGGTAAAATTTAGGTTTCAGTTTAAATGTCCTTTCCTTCCAGAAGCCTTTTTTCATTCCCTCGAACTAAGTTTAAAGCTCTTGCTCTGAACTTCCACGGGGTTGCCAGATTGTATGGGAAATACACTAATTAGTGCATTATACTTTATTTCTCTGAAAGTTAAATTTAACCGAGCATCCTTTATTTTATCTGACAATCCTACCTATGTTTCATCTTTCATTTTTTAAGCACCTAACACATTTCACTGGGATTACTTATACAAGAGAGTAAGCTCTATAAGGTCAAGGATTATTTCTATCTGGCTTACCTTCATATCTTTAAGGCTTGGCATGGTACCGGTCATGTAATATAATAAAGATCTGAGGAAGGAAAGAAAAAATAATGCAACATTTAAGTAGAGGACAAGCATTTTTGTACATGGTTTTAAAGACTCAGATTCAACAAGGTAAACTTTTTCCTTAAACCTCTTGAGATAAAAATAGAGAAGTTTACACAGAAGAGATTACAGATTTAACTAATTCAACAAGGAAGACATCATATTAGACTAGATGAGGAGTACATCCCTAGCTTAACTGGCTTCTCATTGAGGAAAAATATAGAACTCCTACTACTTGTTTTTAATTATGGTTTATTGATATCTTTTAGAATTTTGCTGAAATTAACTGTCTAGTCAACCGTTTATAGTTCTTACTCCGTAGTGGAGACTCAGACTTTTTCAGCTATTCCAGTCATTGTTATAAAAGACCCTCTTGATATCATAGTATGTAAATAGAGGTAGCTGATTCAGACACACCATAATTGACTCTTGTAATTAGGATTCTGCAGTCCAGAGTCAGAGAATCAAGGAAGCAGCCTCCTTTAAGCCAACCTCTTTCAGTTTGGCTCATACACATTTAACTTCCAAGAGCAGAGTGCCAAGCTATGTCCTCTCTGGGTAGAAGCTGGAGCCAAGTGGATTGTTTCTGATTCTTAAGAGAATTTTTTAATCATATTTACACATCATGTAATTTCAGGCACTCAAACTTTATGTTATTCCCTCTCCCTAAACAGAATTTCCTTTAATCTCTGGCTAAAGTCAACTCTCTAACTACTACCTGCCCACATTCTCCAGCTGAACATGTAACCAAGCTCACTGGACCCACTTTAAATATATATCCCTAGTGCTGCCTACAGCCAGGCTATGTTTCCTTAGTTCATTCACCTTTCTACACTTCATGCATTTTCTTTCCTCAGACCTTTGATATTTCCTCCCAATTCTCATTCTTAGCAGAGGATCTTACTTCCTATTTCACTGTAAAAGGAGAAGTCATCAGAAGAAAACTGGCACAAAAAGCAGAACCGACAATGTTCACTGGGGCTTCCTTATTCATTTCTCTTCCACTCCAACTCTTTCTAGACCCTCTGGCCATTTATAATCTGTTAGGCCACTGAAGAAAAGCAATAGAGAACTAATGAAAATAATAATGCATTTGTAGTTTATTTCAAATAGCTGATGTAGTACCAATGCTTTTAAGAGATTTTTCTAACAGTGTTGTAGGCAATAAAGTAGATACTGCTTTCATTTAGAAATAGGGCAGAATTATCCTTCTCACCCACATCAATTTCAACATCCTCAAAGCCTTAAGGCTGAGGAGGTCAAGCCACATGACATCCTAGAACTATCAGATAGTCTCCTTTCCAATATGAGAGATTATATTAATGTTCATTTAGGCAGTGGCTTTCAAAATTTTTATTGTTATATTGTTTATTTTTCACAGTAAGAATTACATGTTTTACGTCAAGACATGGTACACACACATATAGTCACATGTATGACCGAAATAGAGGTTTTGCTAGACCATTCTTAGCCTTATAATATCCAATAATAAGTCCAAGCTCACAGTTTGGAAAATCTTACAGTAAAGAATAATTAAAGGTAAAGGGAACGTATATTCAGGGTAATTTGAATCTGGCTCCCAGGCTGCAGTTCTCAACCTTAGCCCAAATAAACTCTGAACTTATATTTGCAAAAAGAAAGAATAAAGATGTTAATAGACAAAATCTTTAAGATTCCATGAACAAGTAGATGAACATTAATCTGGAACCCACACAACTAAACCCCCGGCACACGCGCACACACAAGTGGCCACATGCATAATTAGCTGCTTAGCTAAGAATAAATGACTCACATGTTCATTTGTCTATGTGGTAAAAAGTAAAGCTGGTATCAGAACAAGTAAGGTAAAATCAATTAGGGAAAGGGAAACAGCTCCTCCCTATTGTTCTTTCTTGTTCTTCACCAGCATAAACACTATCCAAAAAGTCCCTGTATTACCACAGGCTGAAAATTGGTAAGGGACTAGATGGGTTGTAAAACTTTATTCCCAGTGTTACAGCTCTTTTAGAATTTGTCTAGCAGGCTTTCTGGTACTCACCAGAAACCTCCCTCCCCCCCCAAAATTCCCTTAACAAATATTTACTGATTGCTTAATATATGCACCATGCCAGGAGACCCAACAGTAAATAAGACAAACAGTGCTGTTGCCTTCAGAAAGGTAACGTTCCAGATAGGGAGACAGACAAACAAGTAGAATGGGATTAATGTTACGAAGGAAATAAAATCCAATGAGAGAGAATAATGGGGGTAATCTATTCTTTTCATTTATATCATTATTAATTATTACTGTTACTATTACAATTACAGTAGGAGTTTGGAATCTATTCTGTGTCAAATGGGTAGCCATCAAAAAGATTTAAACAGGGAAGTGACATGATCTGGTTTCAAAAGAACATTGGATATTGCGTGGAGAATGTGTTGGAGGTAGAAGTAGGAAAATTGTTTTAGGAGTTCAGGTAAAACACGATGGGAGCTTGGGTTATGGTAGTGACAAAACTCTAAAATCTTGTTTTGTTTGCAATCAATAACAATTAAAAAGTACTTCTGAACATTGACTTGAAAGTCTTACTTATTTTCTCTCCAAAAGCATACTTTCCCACCATCTTTTTTTTTTTTTTTCCTGAGACAAGAGTCTCACTATGTTGCCCTTGGTAGAGTGCCATGGCATCACAGCTCACAGCAACCTCAAACACTTGGGCTTACGGGATTCTCTTGCCTCAACCCCGAGTAGCTGGGACTACAGGCGCCTGCCACAACGCCCGGCTATTTTGTTGTTGTTGCAGTTTGGCTGGGGTTGGGTTTGAACCTGCCACCCTGGGTATATGGGGCTGGCGCTCTACTTACTGAGCTACAGGCGCTGCCCCTCTGCTATTTTGTTGTTGTTGTTGTCATTGTTGTTTAGCAGGCCCAGGCCAGGTCGTACTCATCAGCCCTCGTGCATGTGACCGGCACCATAACCATTGAGCCCTTTCCCACCATCTTTGCTAAATTATTTATTTATTTATTATTTTTTTAGACAGAGTCTTACTCTGTCACCCTGGGTAGAATGCTACAGCGTCAAGCTCATAGCAACCTCAAACTCTTGGGCTTTAGCGATCTTCCTGCCTCAGCCTCCCAAGTAGCTGGAACTACAGGTGCTGGCCACCATGCCTGGCTAGTTTGTCTATTTTTAGTAGAGACAGGTTCTTGCTTTTGCTCAGGCTGGTCTTAAACTCCTGAGCTCAGGCAATCCTCTCACTTCTGCCTCCCAGAATGCTAGGATTATAGGCATGAGTCACTGTGCCTGTTTTTTGCTAAATAATTTAAATCCAAAGGTCCCAAACTGTGTGTGTGTGTGTGTGTGTGTGTGTGTGTGTGTGTGGAGGGGAGGGGATGGTAGTGGTAGCTGCTTTTAGTATCCTAGGGCTTTCTAATTGTGAGGGTGTAGGAGTTGGTTGGAATATAAAAGTATTGGAATAAGTTAAGACTAGTGGAAAGGAGAGGCTAATGCCAAGTTGCTGTGCAGAATAAGGCAGAAGCACATATTGTAGCTACCTGGGAATTCTAATTGGAAAAGTGTTAGAGATTCTTTTTTTTGTGTGTGACAGAATCTTACTATATCGCCTCAGTAGAGTGCCATGCTGTGGTATCACAGCTCACAGCAACCTCAAACTCTTGGGCTTAAGCGATTCTCTTGCCTCTGTCTCCCAAGTAGCTGGGACTACAGGCACCTGCCATAGTGCTCAGCTATTTTTTTGTTGTTGTTGCAGTTGTCATTGTGTTTAGTTGGACTGGCCAGGTTTGAACCCACCAGCCTGGATGTATGTGGCCGGTGCCCTACCCACTGAACTACAGGCTCCACCAAGAGATTCTTCATGGACAAGGCTCACCTTGGTTAAGTAGGTGAAAAGAAAGATAAGTAATCTACAAACTCACTTCGGAAAGTCTGAGATACCAAAGTGTTATTTGCATGAGAATCTCAAAGCCTCCTAGAGGAAAGATATAAGAATTTGGACCTAATGGTTAATCTGCTAAAACACCATGATAATATTTCCTACACCAAACAAGAAGATACTTTTTCTAGCCATTTTGGGGGAAAGTGAATAGGGATGGCTGGGAGGGCAGGAAATTCACCTTCATCTTAAGGTAGCAGAAAACTAAGAGATGTGGATAGTCTTGGGACACCAGCTCTCTGCATGCGAGAAATTGCTTGTTATGCACAGATTAATGTTTCTCTGGCCCATGAGAAAACTTGTTTTACCTCCTTAACAAAAGACTGAAGAAAGGCCAAAGGAAAAAGACTGCCTCTTTATAGCTTAGATTGAGTTAGAAAGGGGGTAGGTATATCTCTCCTCACCCAATCCCTATCAACTTGGAGCAGAGCACCAGCAGGAACATTGGAAGAACTGGTACAGTCTGGGCTGGAGTCTTGGCAGGAGGCCGATCCTGGAGCTGCAAGAAGGAAGTTCCCATGAAGGGAGGACACCAGAGACCCATAAAAGTGAGAGAAACATCAGAAGTTGGGTGTCCTTAAAAAGAAATGAGAGTGGGAACTTAGAGCTAAATACCACTGATCTTGCCAGCCACATACTCCACAGCCTCAAGTATACCCTGGGAAAATGAAGGTTATGTTTGGTGGGCTAGGGTAGCAATTGCAGCATCACAAAGCAAACTGTGGAATCTTTGGAGTTTCACAAGAATTAAGCCAATATTTTGTTTAGAAATAGTTTACATCCAGATATGCTTGGAGATAAGGGAATTAATCAGGGTAACTTCAGACCCCAAGCTGTTCAACAAGAGAGAACAACTGCACACACACATTCAGAATGATATTGTGTTCTTTCTTCCCACACATGTGGGTGAACAACTCTAAAAAATAAGCTTTCTAATCAAGAAAGATTTTAGATCAAGAGCAGGCTAAAAGAAGTCTGAGAAATGTCTCATTTCTTAGAGCTCTGGGTGAGTTCTTGGCAAGATGCTTGTTCTTAAAAATCCAATTTTGGGCTAGGTGTAAGGACCCCACAGGAGTTTACCTGGCTGCTGACCCGTTACTCTTCCATGTCCATGTCCATTCTGGTTCTTTAGCCACATTTGTAAATGTATGTAGGTTTTTGCAAAAAGGTGTCAAAACCCCCTATGAAGTTTTTGACTTGCTATATCATGTAGAAACATATTTGACTCTCTGAAAGATTTCAGGAATGAATCATTCATGTTGCCTTCCTCTTTTGGAATAGACTAGAACTGGTTCAGCATGTCTAGCAGGTTGGTCTAGCTTCCAAAAGCTGTTTTGCTATGTATATATGTGCATTCCTCCAAGGGAAGATAATTAACCATGCTTTCACCTGTCAGAAGTAGTTCTTTGTTTAATTACTCTTTTCATCACCTTTGTAAATTCCCATCTAGTTCACAGCCACATTCTAATTTTTTTTTTTTTTTTGAGACAGAGACTCACTATGTCGCCCTTGGTAGAGTGCTCTGGTGTCACAGTTCACAGCGACCTCAAACTCTTGGGCTTAAGCGATTCTCTTACCTCAGCCTCCCAAGTAGTAGGCGCCCACACAACGCACAGCTATTTTTTTGATTGTAGTTGTCATTGTTGTTTGGCAGGCCCGGGCTGGGTTTGAACCTGCCAGCTCCGGTGTATGTGGCTGGCACCCTAGCTGCTGAGCTACAGGTGCTGAGCCACACAGCCACATTCTAGATGAGTGGTATGAGCCAATAAAAACCAACTAATCAAAAGATTTTACAAAAGTCTTTTTAAGAAAATATCATTAAAAAGACAGCTAATAAAATTATTTCGCAGTGCAGCTATACCTTGAGTAGAACTTATCACTCAAACATAGAAAATGAGTAACATATATAAGAAAACTATACCTATTTAATTCTTGCAAAATGCATAGATTTTGCTGATGGGGAAAGAGAGAAGCATGGATATTAAAGCATTAACTTTTGTTTGCAAAACACCTAGACTTTATTGATGGGAAACAGAGTGCGTGGCTGTGGATGCATGAAGGGATTTGCTAAACCTATAATGAAGGACCATGAGGAAAGCAAGCATTGACGTTTGTGCTTTCCTGGATTTTGACCCTGTGCTGTAAGGACCAGTATAGAAAATCTTTTAAAGAAAGGGAGGAAAACAAAACAAAACAAAAACTGTGACTTAAGATAAATCAATTCCAGGGAAGGAGTGTAAATCATGTAGGTAAAAATTCAAGTTCTTTCATAAAATCACTTGAGAAGAAACATTAATTAGATTTGAAAGATAAAAAATTTTCACCTATTGATTTTTCAGAAACACAACTTTGGAACAAAGAGTCTAGAATGATTCATTATCCTTCTGAAAACCCTGTCCCATTTATTGCTCACTGTCAGCTAAACACTTCATGTCCCAAAGAGAAAAGAGTTTTCCTCCTCCCACCCCATCTTCTCTCCACCTCCTTGTAGAATAAAGAAATAGCCAATTTAAACAAACTCTTCATTGTGTATCTATTTTGTGGTCTACATTATTCATGGTACTGGAGAATCAGCTGTGAATAAGATGGACATTAATAGAGCCCCCCAAGGAGTTTAACTTGTAGTGAGAAATGATGGGCAATAAACAGATCAAAAAGAAATGAATAAGAACTTAAGATGCTGACAAATGTTATAAAGAAGCTGTGATAGGAGATGTGAGTTTACTCTAGGTGTGGTGGTCAGGGAAGGCCTCATGGAGAAAGTGATATCTGAGTCACTTTTTGTCACCTAAATGACAAAAAGGAGAAAGTAAATGAAGATCCAGGTCCTCTTCAACCAGAATGAGCAATGGGTGGGATGGCCTGAGACCTCAACAAGCTTTGTGTATTTGTGGGACAGAAAGAAGGTCGGAATGGATGAAGCTCATCGAACAGGGTGAAGAGAGTTGAGGGAGATGAGCTAGAGGCAGACAGGGCAAGACTTGAAGAGCCTCGTAGACCCTGATGAGAAATTTGTAGGTTATTCTGATTGCAATGGGAAGTCTTAAGAGAATTTGAAGCAGGTAAATTATGTTCTTTGGTTTGCACTTTAGAAAGATTACTCTGGGCCAGGCATGGTGGCTCACGCCTGTAATCCTAGCACTCTGGGAGGCAGAGGTGGGTAGATAGCTTGAGCTCAGGAGTTCAAGACCAGCCTAAGGGCAAGAACTCGTCTCTATTAAAAGATAGAAAAACCAGGCGGTGCACACCTATAGTCCCAGTTACTCAGGAGACTGAGGCAAGAGGATTGCTTAAGCCCAAGAGTTTGAGGTTGCTGTGAGCTAGGATGCCATGGCACTCTACCCAGGGTGACAGAGTGAGACTCTGTCTAAATAGGAAGCAAGGAAGGAAGGAAGGAAGCAAGCTGCTATATGTATAGAGGAAGGGCTTTGAAGGATCAAGAGTGCAGCAAGGAAGATCAGTGAGAGGTGATGGTGGCATTGACTTAGATGAGAAGAGATGGAAAAAAGTAGTTAGGTTCAGGATATATTCTGGAACTCCAAGCCAATGAGACCTATTGATGAACTGGAAGTAAATACTGATGGAATAAATGTACTTGTGTCAATTACTTGAACAGGGAAGGCTGAGGGAAAATAGACATGGGGTGAGACAGAAATTCAGTAGTGTAAGTTTGGTCACATTAAAAATTTAAGATACTTATTGGACATTCATGTGGATATATTGAGCAGGTAGTTGGAATTATAAGACTGGAGCTCAGGCAAGAGGTTAGGTCTAACGATATAAATCTGAAAGTCATTAATATATAAAGTTCTTTGAAGCAAAGGGACTAGATGAGATCCCCTAGGGAGACAGCATATAGAGAGAAATGCTAAGGACAGAGGTCTGAGTACTCCAACATTTAGCAGTGGTCTCTCTTCACATCCAAGGCAAGCCTTTTATATGTTCTCTGATCTTATACAATACATTCCTTCCATAGTAGCTGATTAAAAATGACTGTAAAAAAAATAAAAATGACTGTATGCTGGATATAGTGGCACATGCCTATAGTCCCAAAGTGGGTGCAATGGTGTGTGCCTAAATTCCCAGCTACTTGGGAGGCTGAGACAGGAGAATTACTTGAATCCAGGAGTTTGAGAACAGTCTGGGCAAGACCCCATCTCAAAAAAGAAAAGAAATAAAAATGACTTTAAATTTTTTCTTTTTTTTTTTTTGCAGTTGTTTTTAGGCCAGGGCTGGGTTCGAACCCACCACCTCTGGCATATGGGGTTGGCACCCTACTCATTGAACCACAGGCACCACCCTTGACTTTAAATTTTTGATACTCCTCTTACCAAGAGGAGGTTACATGCTAATTCTCCTCCCTTTGAATCTGGGCTGAGTCAGTAAGGCCAGTGACTTGTTTGACTCATAGAACTAATGAGAAGTGATATTCTGCAATCGAAGAGGCAAAGTCATAAGATATTTTAGTTTTTTTTTTTCCAGGACACTTGGAACTTTGATATCTCTGAAAGTCTGAACCATCATGCAAGGCAGCCAGTTATCCTGAGACTTCCCTGGAAAGACCACCTATAGGTGCTCTTGTTGACATTCTCAGCTGAGATCGACTTTCTAGTAACTTCTGCCAAGATATCAGACATGTAAATAAACCAATTTTGGTCTTTCCAGACTAACCCATCTACCAGTAAACCTGAAAATTAACCACATATAATATGTGAGAGAGAAAAATTTCCCAGTTAAGCACTGCTCAAATCTATGAGCCCCCAAATCATAGGACACAATAAAATCATTAAGTTTGGGATATTTGTTATGTAGCAATAGCAAATTTTATTCTTTTCTGTGGGTATAAAATATTCCATTTTGAATATATGTACCACATTTACCCATTCATCCATTGATGTATATTTGGGTTAATTCTATATTTTGGCTATTGTAAGTAGTGCTGAAGTAAACACGGGGATAGAGACATCTCTTTGATATACTGATTTCCATTCTTTTGGATATATACCCAGTAGTGGAATTGCTAAATCATATGGCAGTTCTACTTTCAGTTTTTAAGGAAAACCCATGATATTCTCCTTAGTGGTACCATTAATTTATACTCCCACCCAACAGTGTATGAGGGTTCCCCTTGTTCCACATTCTCTCCAGCATTTATTATCTGTCTTTTTGATAAAAGTCATTTTAACTGGGGTGAGATGACATCTCATTATAGTTTTGATTTGCATTTCTCTGATGACTAATAATGTTGAGTATTTTTTCCATATACTTCTTGGCCATTTGTATGTCTTCTTTTGAGAAACGTCTATTTAGGTTTTTTTCCCAGTTTTTAATTGGTTTATTTGACTTTTTTCTAATGAGTTGTTGGAGTTCCCTTATCTATTCTAATTATTAATCCCTTGTCAGATGGGTAGTTTGCAAACATTTTCTCACATCCTGTGGGCTGTCTCTTCACTTTTTTGTTTCCTTTGCTGTGCAGAAGCTTTTTAGCTTGATGTGATTCCATTTGTCCAATTTTGCTTTGATTTCCTGTGCTTTGGGGGTATTATTCAAGAAATCCTAAAAGGGTGGGAAGGAGAGAGAGGGGAAGGGACGGAGGGAGACAAACAGAGAAAGAGAGAGAGAGAGAGAGACCCTTGCCTAGACCAATGGCCTGAAGCATTTCCCCAATGTTTTCCTTTAGTAGTTTCAGTTTCAGGTCTTAGATTTAAGTCTTGAATCCATTGTGCTTTAATGCTGTATATGGTAAGAAATAGGGGTCTAGTTTTATTCTTTTATATATGGATATATAACCATTTTCCTACCATCATTTATTGAAGAGACTGTCCTTTCCCCACTGTATGTTCTTGGCACCTCTGTTGAAGATAAGTTCACTACAGATTAGTGTATTTATTTCTGCGTGCTCTATTCCATTATTGTGTGTGTTTTTATGCCAGTACCACACTGTTTTGTTTACTGCAGCTCTGTAGTATAACCTGAAGTCAGCCAATATGATTCCTCCAGTTTTGTTCTTTTTGCTCAGGATGGCGTTGGCTATTCTGATTTTTTTTGTTTGTTTGTTTACATATAAATTTTTGGATTATTTTTTCTATTTATGTGAACAATTTTTATATTCTGATGGAGATTGCACTGACTGTGCAGATTGCTTTGGGTATTATGGACATTTTAGCAATATTGATTCTTGCAATCCTTGAGCATTGACTGTCTTTCCACTTTTTTATCTTCCTAAACTTTGTTCATCAATGTTTTATAGTTTTTATGACTGAGATTTTTTACTTCTTTGGTTAAATTTATTCCTAGGTATTTTATATTATTTGTAGCTATTATAAATGGGATTACTGTCTCAGTTTCTTTTTCAGATTATAACTGTTGGCATATGAAAATGCACTGATTTTTGTATTTTGATTTTGATTTTGTATCCTGCAACTTTATTTTGTTTATGAGTTTGAATAGTTTTGGGGTGGAGTCCTTAGGTTTCTCAAGACCAGTGGTTCTCAACCTTCCTAATGCCATGACCTTTAATACAGTTCCTTATATGCTGTGGTAACCCCCAAACATAAAATTATTTTCATTGCATGAAATTACTTCAATGAAAATAATTTTATGGTTGAGGGTCACCCCAACATGAGGAACTGTATTAAAGGGTCATGGCATTAGGAAGGTTGAGAAATACTGCTCTAGACATAAGATCACATCATCTGCTAACAAGGATAATTTGAATGCTTCCTTTCCATTAAATGTCTTTATTTCTTTCTCTGTCTGATTGCTGTAGTAAGAACTTCCAGTATTATATTGAATAATAGTGGTCAAAGTGAGCTTCCTTGTATTGTTACAGATCTTACAGGAAAGGCTTTCATTCTTCCCCATTCAGTATGGTAATAGCTGTGGGTCTGTCATATGTAGATTTTATCATGTTGAGGTTAAGTTCCTTCTACTCCTAGTTTTTTGAGAGTTTTAATCATGAAAGGATGTTGAATTTTATCAAATGCTTTTTCAGCATCATTTGAAATGATCATATAGTTTTTGTCTTTCATTCTGTTGATAATAATGTATCACATTAATTGATTTGCATATGTTGAATCACCCATGCATCTCTGGCATGAATCCCACTTGATCATGATGAATTATCTTTTTAATGTATCATTGAATTCAGATTGGTAGAATTTTGTTGAGGATTTTTGCATCTATGTTCATCAAAGATTCTGGCCTATAGTTTCCTTTTTTGTTGTTTTTTTTGTCTAGTTTTGGTATCAGAGTGATACAGGAATTGTAGAATGAGTTTGGGAGGGTCCACTCCTCTTTAATATTTTGAAATAGTTTAAGTTGGATAGGTATTAGTTCTTCTTTGAATGCTTTGTAGAATTGAGCAGTGAAGCCAGTAGGTCCTGGATTTTTTTTGATGGGAAACTTTTTATTACTGCTTCTTTTTTCATTACTTATTTGGTTTATTCAGGTTTTGGATTCATTTTAGATTTGGATTCATTGGTAGGTTGTGTCTAGGAATTTATCCATTTCTTCTAGGTTTTCCAATTTATTGGCATATAGTTGCTGATAATAGTCTCTAATTATCCTTTTTATTTCTGCAGTATCAGTTGTAATTTCTCCTTCATTTCTGATTTTACTTGGATCCTTTCTTTTTCTATTTTGTTTATCTTTTCAAAAAACCAACTGTTTCCTTTGTCGATTTTTTTTGTTTCAATTTCATTTATTTCTGCTCTGATCTTTATTATTTCTTTTCTTCTATGACTTTGGGGTTTGGTTTGCTTTTGTTTTCCAGCTCATTGAGATACATTGTTAAATTTTTTATTTGGGGCTGATTGCAGTGGCTCACACCTGTAATCCTAGCAGTCTGGGAGGCCAAGGCGGGTGAACTGCCTGAGCTCACGGGTTTGAGACCAGCCTGAGCCAGAGCAAGACCTCATCTCTAAAAATAGCTGGACTTTGGGGTGGGCACCTGTAGTCCCAGCTACTCGGGAGGCTGAAACAAGAGAATCTCTTGAGCCTTAGAGTTTGAGGTTGCTGTGAGCTGTGACACCATGGCACTCTACCAGGGGCAACAAAGTGAGACACTGTCTCAAAAAAAAAAAATGGTTTATTTGAAGATTTTCTAGTTTTCTGATGTAAGCACTTTTGCCATAAAGTTTCCTCTCCTTACTGCTTTGAATTTATCCCATAAGTTTTAGTATGTTGTGTTTTCATTTTCTTTTGTTTTGAGGAATGTTTTTTCTTCCTTCTTAATTTCTTCATTGACTCACTGTTCAATCCGGAGAAAATTGTTTAATTTCCATGCGTTTGTATGTTTTCCAATGTTCCTCTCGTTACTGATTTCTAATTTTATTCCAGGGTGGTCAGAGAAAATACTTGGTATGATTTCAAGTTTTTAAAATTTTTTGAGACTTGTTTTGTGGTCTAACATAATTCAGCTGGCTTTAAGTATGACCTGGTATAGGTGACCATGAGGTAGTGTCCACATCACTCCTATCCCAACTCTAACAGCCAACTACAGAGAGTGAGGGAAGAGAGAGGCTTTCCTTAGTAATCCAGGGAATTCTCTTGTATCTTTCAGGAGAAAATGATACAAGAGCTGAGAAGAAGGTAAATTCTGCAGCTATTAGACAATGTTCTATAAATATCTATGAGGTCCATTTGGTCTATATTACAGATTAAATCCAATGTTTCATTGTTCTGACTAGATGATCTGTTCAATACTAGAAGTGGATCGTTGAGGTCTCTAATGATGATTGTACTGAGGTCTCTCTCTTTAGCTCTGATAAGATCCGCTTTATATATCTGGGTGGTCCGGTGTTGGGTGTATATATATTTAGAATTACTATAACCTCTTCCTGAATTGACCCTTTTAATCATTATATAGTTACCTTCTTTGTCTCTTTTTACAGTTTTTGTCTTAAAATCTATTTTATCCAATAGAAGAACTACTCTTGTTGTTTTTTTGGTTTCCATTTGTATGGAATGTCTTTTCCATCCCTTTATTTTCAGTCTATATGTGTCTTTATAGGTAAAGTGTTTCTTGCAGAAAATAAACAGTGGGGGCTCAGCACCTGTGCTTAGTGGTTAGGGCGCTGGCCACATACACTGAGGCTGGTGGGTTCGAACCTGGCTCCTTCCTTTCCTTTCTGCAAGTGCAGTAAGACTCTCTCTGAGTCACACTGCCTGTACTTGGGGGAGGGGTGACACAGGCACTGGCTTGGTCAGAGCTGCTAGTCTCTCACCAGATCATGTGCACTCCACGTCCACCTGCTTGGAGCCAGCACAGCCACAGGAATTGCCCAGAACTATATAGCCTTTGTAGCCCAACTACCTTACAAATTTGGTCCAGGCAGAGAGATAATCACTGGAGGTTTCTATTTGGCCATCTTGCTCTTCTTCTTCTTTCTTTCTTTTTTTTTTTTGAGATAGGGTCTCATTTTTTTGCCTGGGCCAGAGTTCAGAGGTGTCATCATAGCTCACTGCAACATCAAACTCCTGGGCTAAAGTGATCCTGATCCTGAAATTACAGGTACATGCCACCCCACCCAGCTAATTTTTGTAGAAACTGGGTCTTGCTCTTTTGTCCAGGCTGGTCTTGAACTCCTGGGCTTAAGCGATTTTCCCAAAATGCTAAGATTCCAGGTATGAGTCACCATATCTGGCCTCTCTCTCATATTTGAAGAATTGATTTACTGGATACAGTATTCTTAGATGGCAATGTTTTTAAAAATTTTATTCTAGAGATGGAGTCTCACTTTGTCACCCAGAGTAGCCTCAAACTCCTGGGCTAAAGGTTCCCCTTACAACAACCTCCCAAAAAGCTGGGACTGCTAGCTCATGCCACTGCACCTAGTTGGCAGTTTTTTTCTTTCAGTGTTGAAAATGTTGTCTGACTCCTTCTTGGACCATATGGTTTCCATTAAGAAGTCTGTTGTCAGGCAAATTTTAAGTCCTTCATATGTTGTTTCTCCTATCTTGCTGCTTTTAGGATCCTCTCTTTGTCCTTGGCCTTTGATGTTTTGATTATTATTTGTCTTTGACTTTTGAGAGTTTATTATATGCCTTGGGGTAGTCTTATTTGAGTCAAATTTGTTTGACGTTCTCTGATCTTCCTATACCTAGATGCTTAACTTTCTCAAGTTTTAGAAAGCTTTATTTTATTATCTATCTCTTGTTCTTGCTCAACTCTCTCTTGAACAATAAGTCTTAGATTTAGTCTTTTGAGGTAATTTTTAAAAGTTTTTAAATTAATTTTTTATCTTATAGGTCTTCTCTATTCCTTTCATTTTTTTTTCTTCTGTGTATTTTCAAATAGCCTGCCTTTGAGCTAACTAATTCTTTCCTCTGTTTCAGCCATTCTTTTGTGGAGAGCCTCTGATGAATTTTTCATTCGTTCTCAGTTCTATGATTTGTTTGATTTTTATTATTTTTTCGAACTCTGAATTTCTCAAATAAATTTGTGGATTAATTTTCTGTGTTATCCTCGAGATTACTGAATCTCCTTAAAACTGCTATTTTGAATTCTTGTCCTAAGAGTTCATGTATCACAGTCTTGTAAGAGCTAGTGGCCAGATTTTTTTCTTTATCTGTTTTGGGAGGTCATGGTTCTGTTTGCTATTATTTCTTGTAGATGTACATCTATGTTTTTAGAGAGAAGGATTAGTTATTCACCCTCGACTGCCCTGTCTGGATTGTTTTGATTTGTATTGGCTAGGCTTGCTTAGAGATTCTTTGCAATTTACCTGTTGACTTTTTCTTTTCTTTCTTTTTCCTGCTAGGTTGCTAGATTTTTTTTCCCCTCTTTTTTTGCTTTAGATTGTGCCTCAAACCTAGGTTTTTCTCAGTTTTGGTAAACAATCAGAGTGCCACCCATCCTCATGTGGGAGGTCCCAAAGGGGATAGCATGGTAGTGTGGGAAGGTCAGCTAGGGGTTCATGCCCAGGGGACCTGTGGAACAAAACTCAGTGTGGTGCTGCTCAACAGCCACTCCGATTTGTTATCTCCTTTGGCCAATTTACAGAGCAGAGTTTCTAGGACTGTATGGTAGTTTTGCCTCAGCCTTTGTTTCTGGCTGTTTTGGGGATATTTCTCCTTTTGGGTACTCTCAACATTTCCTGTGAGTTGAGGCAAGAACAGGTCTCCTGCAGGAAACCCAAGATGGTGAAGAATCTGGTTTCCACCTTGATTTCACTTTTTTCAGTGTAGATACCAAGTAAAGGGAAATTTTCCTGCAAGCTTGATGCAGAGCATGTCAAGGGAAGGGGCATCATGTATATGAAAGTCTGATTCTCTTACCATCTACTTGAAGTTTTCTTACTTCTCTGTGGCTCTGGGAACTCTAGCCTCATATTTAAGTTCTGGGATATTTCTGGTGATAATCTCAGTGCTGTATATTTGTTTTTGGTTTTCTAGAAGGGTGAGGGAGGAGTAAAGTCATCTTGCTTCTAAGCCACCATTTTGGAAATAGAAGTCTTCTGAAATGCTTTTTAATATGAATTGACATAAACCTAGTATATATATAGGTTATTCTCCATGGAATTTTTGTCCCAACTGTCAAATCTAGTAAACACCATTATCTGTGGTTTAGTTGAGCTATAGAAAGAAAAGTGAAAAATCTATCTTCCCTTGGGACAAAACTCAGGGACATTTCAAAGAAGAGGATTCTTTAGGATAGCCATTCTCAAAAAATTTTTTTAAACCATCAATCAGTAAAATATGTATTTTACATTGTAATACATGCACACACAAATGAAACAGTTTCACAAAAATATATTAATCTTTATACATTGTGATATGTATAAAGTGATACATTGTGATATTTTCTATGCTATTCTCTGTTTTTAAAAATGTTGGTTACAACCAACTACATTGATGTTCACAACTCACTAAGGAGTGATGTCCTAGGGTTTGAATAATATTGCTGTCAGTATAAGAGGCAGGATAATAGTCCAGCAGATCTCCTCCCCAAAACTTAAAACCACAAAAAGAGAAGCATCTGAAAAATTAAACAAAATGAAAAATTAACTCAGGTTCATTTAAAAAATATTGCAACGCTAAAGAAAAGTAACAAAGCAGTATGAGCCTGGAGAATATTTATAACAGGGAAAACTAAGAGATTAAGAAAAAATGACAAAGAGGGGCCAGAGCAGCCAGGATGGTCGACTTTGAGGATCGGGTGTCAGATGAGGAGAAGGTACTCGTATCTGCTAAATTCATCACTCATGCACCCCCAGGTGAATTTAATGAAGTATTGAATGATGTTTGGATACTACTTAATAATGATAATCTCCTCAGGGAAGGGGCAGCACATGCATTTGCCCACTATAACATGGACAGGTTCACACTGTGAAGACGGAAGGCTATGAAGATCAGGTCTTAATTACAGAACGTGGTGACCTGGGTAATAGTTGATTTTCAGATCCACGAAACAAAATTTCCTTTAAGTTTGATCACTCACAGATAGAAGCAAGTGATCCCCAGCCAGAAGAAGTAGATGGAGGTCTCAAGTCTTAGAGAGAATCCTGTGATAGTGCTTTAAGAGCTGATGTGAAAGATCATTATTCCAAAGGCTTCTGTACTGTTTATGCTAAAACTATTAATGGGCAATAGACTATTGTTGCATTTTTTTTTTTTTGAGGCAAAGCCTCAAGCTGTCACCCTGGATAGAGTGCTGTGGCATCACAGCTCACAGCAACCTCGAATTCCTGGGCTCGAGCGAGTCTCCTACCTCTGCCTCCCAAGTAGCTGGGACTATAGGCGCCCGCCACAACGGCCGGCCATTTTTTGGTTGCAGCCGTCATTGTTGTTTTGCGGCCCGGGCTGGATTCGAACCCACCAGCTCAGGTGTACGTAGCTGGCGCCTTAGCCCGTTGAGCCACAGGCGCCGAGCCTATTGTTGCACTTATTGAAAGCCACCAGTTTCAGCCTAAAAACTTCTGGAATGGTCGTTGGAGATCAGAGTGGAAGTTCACCATCATGCCACCTATAGCCCAGGTGGTTGGAGTGCTTAACATTCAGACGTGCAGGATTCAATAATTGTTTCGAGTGAAGTTCAAACTGCCAAGGAGTATATTAAAATCATAGAGAATGCAGAAAATGAATATCAGACAGCAATTAGTGAAAACTATCAAACACTGTCAGACGTCACATTCAAAGCTTTGTGCTGGTAGCTTCCAGTAACCAGCATCAAAATTGATTAGAACAAGATACTCAGCTATAAGATTGGCAAAGAAATGCAGAATGCTTAAAGGCCGAATGTAGATTCTTCAGTACATGGAAAGGAACAGGATTCAACGTGTGGTCATATGCTAAATAAGTGATTTATAAATAAGAGTGATATTTTGCTAGGGCTTTCAAAGTTATCAGGTTTTCTAGCCTCATTGGAATACTTTGAACTTGTAGCATTGTCTTGATTCTTTTGTGTTCTCTGCTTTGTAATTTTTTGTTATCACTATATCTACTTGTAATTTTTTTATTGTTAATTTTGCTACATTTAATGTTAGAGAAAGAGGTTTATCCTGGAGCCATTTTACCATTTAGAAAATATTCCTAGCCACGAAGCCCTGTTACTGATTTAGACAAGGTAATAATGTTCAGTACTTTTCTACTCTGTCCTTTAAAGAACTTCTGGTACATCAGTGGTTTTCACTTACCCACCAACAGCTAGAGAGGCTGTAGTATACAAGGCTATAGCTAAATGAAAGACGCTATTCACCCTTCTCCCTCCAACTGCTCTGATCACCATTTATTAGGAACTCCTAACAGTAGTTTTCCAAAGTTTGGATCAGGATTTCTCAGGTTCTTTTGGGGGGCAAAGGAAGTTTTCTGGAAATTCCATTACAGCCAGATTCTCTGGGGAACTTGTTTTTAAATCCAAAGACTTGAACCACATTCCCTGAACGTGCACATGTTTGCTTTCTTCCCTTCCCTCATTGTTGTCTTCTCATCTAGTACCATTGTAGTTACAGACACCTGTATTTTTAGAAAAGTTTTACCCCCTGGCTCGGTGCCTGTAGCACAGTGGTTACATACACTGAGGTTGGTGGGTTCAAACCCAGCCCAGGTCTGCTAAACAACAATGACAACTGCAACAAAAAAAAATCCGGGCGTTGTGGTGGGTGCCTGTAGTCCCAGCTACTTGGGAGGCTGAGGCAAGAGAATCACTTAGGCCCAAGAGTTTGAGGTTGCTGTGAGCCGTGACACCACGGCACTCTACTGAGGACGACACAGTGAGACTCTGTCTCAAAAAAAAAAAAAAAAAAAAAAGAAAAGAAAAGTTTTACCCCTTTATTTTTAAAAAACATTTAAAAAGTACTGACACACTATGGATGTAGTAGAATATAAAACGTGAAACATGCAGATGTTGAAGGAATAGTAAATATCTTGTGCTTTAATACTTTGCAGCAGGATTGTGCTATGTAAATGAATCAACCATCTATGTAAATCACAAACAGAAACTAAAAATGAACCAAAGTGAAAAGGATAACTTCCAGGCAGTATCTTTCTCTTGTAACTTGTTATTTTAGGGGAATAGTGTGATTTCTTCTAAATAGGAAGTAAAACTTGTTCTGAACTACTCTTCCTCAGTCCTGCCTGCCAAGAACTCAAATGTAACTATGATACAGCAACCCTTCCCAGGTATACTGCAGGTATGCGTGTGATCTCAGAATGCACAGGTGACATAAACAGGATATGACAGCTGGTAATTCATTTACATTGTTTACACTTCTATGACCAGGCCTTAAGGGAAGGTCAGTTTTTAAAAAAAACAATGTGTCTTCTTACCTATCTCCAAATTCATGTCAAAAAAGAAGGGTAATTCTGCTTAAACTTTGTTTTTACTCAGAAATACATTCAAGCAAGTTTGTTTCCAAGTGACCTATTGAGCTGTGTAAGTATTTTTGTTTATTTCAAATAAAATATATTTGTGTTATTTGTCATTCATACTCTCCATTCATACCACACTATTCTCTGTATCAGATAGTCTAATAGAAATATATCTGTTTTGTTCTAAAAAAAAAAGAAGGAAGAAAGAAAGAAAGAAAGAAAAAAAATGACAAAGGGGCCAGCAAAGAAAAACTGAACAAAAAATATCACTTAGAGCTGGTCGTTTTGCCCTACAATGAAGATCATAGAAGCCATTTCTACACTGGGTAGAAATGTGGGTCCATAGCTCTCTCTAGTGTCATGTTTACACATCATTCCAAATCACAAATAAGAGAGAATACAAACATATTTACTAAAGCTTTTACCAAGAACTCTTGGCTTTTCTGATTTAGAAATACAGTAGTTTAGAGAAGAAAGCAGGGACATTATTTAGTCATTATGTAAGTGACTGGGGCCGACTTGTGGCTGTTGAGATTTCCTACGTGTGGATCCTAAAATGGATTTTTTTTTTTTTTTTAAAAGAGACTGGGCCTTGCTCTGTCACCCAGGATGAAGTGCAGTAGCTTCATCATAACTCCCTGAAGCCTCAAATGATCCTTCGTTCTTGGCTTCTCAAAGTGCTAAGATTAATGCATTTTGAGGAAAAAGATCTTTAGGAAAAATATCTCACCACTCAAGTTGTAATGTCCTGACATACAGGTTTTTTTCCTGTGTGTTCTAGTAGCAAAGCTGGGTTTAAAACTGGGGAAGATAGAATAATTGTGTGTAACATAATCCAATTAAAAATAAATTATGTATCTGGCAAAATTAAATGGCAATGAAAGACACAAAAGGAATTAGTCTATTCAAACTGCAACGAAAAATAGCCAGGCGTTGTGGTGGGCGCCTGTAGTCCTAGCTACTTGAGAGGCTAAGGCAAGAGAATCGCTTAAGCCCAAGAGTTTGAAGTTGCTGTGAGGTGTGACGTCATGGCACTCTACCAAGGGCAACATAGTGAGACTGTCTCAAAAACAAAAAAACAAAAACAATTGTCAGAGTTAGGAAAATTTAGAAAATGGCATTTGAGAAGATCATAGAGGAAAGAACATCAAGACATGGCAGGGCTCAGCGCCTGTGGCTCAACGGGCTAAGGCGCCAGCCACGTACACCTGAGCTGGTGGGTTCGAATCCAGCCCGGGCCCGTCAAACAACAATGATGGCTGCAACCAAAAAATGGCCGGGCATTGTGGCGGGTGCCTGTAGTCCCAGCTACTTGGGAGGTGGAGGCAAGAGACTCGCTTGAGCCCAGGAATTGGAGGTTGC
>CAUYRH010016398.1:0-15487 GCA_963574655.1 Perodicticus potto | reverse complement strand
CCAGTTGAAGAGGTCCCAATCCATTGTCTCAGCTAGCACCGGTCTCAAATGGAAGAGTTAAAAAGTCTCTGGCAACTAGATAGCAGGGATCTGCTGGAAGCTCTAGTATAACTTGCTCTGGTGCTCTGTGAGCTCAGGAGGGCACCCCCAGCAAGTAGATTAGTCTGAGAAGGTTGATGCCTCCTTCCCCACCTTGCCCCTCTGTCACACCCAGTCAGTGGTAACAGTTGTGATCCAGTTTCCTCCAATGAGCAGATGCTCCAGAGGTTTGTGCCTGCCTGGGTTCAGGGAGGTCTGTGGCTCCGCAGCCAGTCCACCACTCCCTGTCACTGTTTGGCAGGGGGAGGTGAGGCCTGACAACCTGGATACTTGGTAGGGGCTGGGGGGATTCACTCAGTTCTGGCCCTATCCCTGATTGATGTTGCTGATAGAACAGAACAAGTTTGCAGAATTTGTTTCTGTCATGGCTATTTTCCCCTGATCAGACCAGACATTGGGCTGCAAATAGGTCTTACTCAGTCTGTGAGTTCCAGCCCTTTGTCTCACCTTTCATCTCCTAAGGACCAGGTGCATCTGAAGCTGAGTAAAGCAGTCTCCATCCTGGGAATTGGCTTTCTCAGCACGTATTCTAATCCCCACACTCCGCCCCAGCCAGTACCACCTCAGGCATACCCTTCACTCCCAGGGCCTGTGCCTCTGCTGGACTGCTCTGCTGGTGGCTGCCACCAGAGAGGCTGCCCAGCTTCCCCTGGCTGCCCAGAGAGACTGGGAGTGTCTCCTCAAAACATTCCCAGAGGTGTGTGCCCCATTGCCATTGTTCCTGCCCACTGCGCCTGCTGCTTTGTGCCTCAGGGGACTGCCTCTCCAGCTAGGCCTCCTCTCAGCTCACTTTCCTCTCACCCCTCCCAAGCTGGAAAATCAGCACAGATCAGCAACAGTCCAGGCCCTGTCCCCAACCCTTGAGAAAATTTCCAAGAATCTGGACTCCTTGGGGGACAGACCTCCAGAATTTGGGGTGAGATTGGAGGGGAGTGCTGGGAGTTTAAACTTGCAGGTAGAGAATATATACAGTTTTATACAGTTTTATGCCTGGCAGGAGAGTGCCAGGGAACCCTAGTAGGGAAAGGAGGTCTGGATTTTAGACGGTCTCTCCTGTGGGATAGAGTGGGAAGACAACTGAACTCTGCTTGCTTGTTGGTATGGAGGTATGGAGTATACTGTGAGCCATTCTCTTGGGGGAGGGGACTCCTGTCTGCTTGGTGATGTGTTCTCTACCTTTTGTTTATGTCCTTGGGGTCTTAGGTCACCCCAGCAGGGTTGATGTGCGTTCTTTGACCTTCTCTTTTGGCTCAGATGCAAACCATCAGCTTTCTTGCTAAATTTCTGTCCTTTAGCTCTCCTTCTGGATGGAAGCCTCTGTGAAAAGCTGGCTATAGATCGCCATCTTGGCTCCTCCTGCATATTTTTCATATAAATCATCTGTTCTCACTTTAACCTATGTTACTTTTCTTTGCATCTTATTGTTTTTATTAAGCCTTTGACACTGATTTTGTGACCAGTGTATCTTCAATATTTTTCTACTTTATAAATATTTTAAAATTTTCTGTTGCATTTGCTTTAGTTAAAAAATTTTAATTTTTCATCTGCTCGTGTTATTTCTCATCTCTTATCTAGTTTTAATGGTATTATACAGTTGTGATCTAAATTTTCTCCTCTTTTCTAGGGGAACGGATACTTTGACATATGATCAAATCTATGTTTTGAATGCTGTTAATATTTTTGTCTATAGATTTTTAATAGGTATAATATTTTATTTTATTTTTCTATTTCTGTTCTGGCATTTAGGAAAGAATTTGTGGGTTTTCTACTTTCTTAAAACTCATTATTGTCTTCTCATTGATTCTCTGGACTGTATCTATGGGTAGGGATGACTTCATAGGCATATGACTAGGACAGTTGTACAAAGCCTTGTATTCAGAACAGTGCAGGGCTTAATACCCTTTGGTTGCCAGGTTGAAATTCTTAAAATTTTATCTTTGAATTTGTATTTTGTAAGTAAAATCAAATGGGACAATGAAAAATAAATAATACCTGAGCTCAAATGCAATCCTGCCTCTGTGTCATGGCCTTCTGCTCCCCCATTCCTGACATTCATTCCTCTTATTTCTCATTTCCTCTTTCCTCCTGCTCAGGAATCACTGCTCACTGCTGCCCTTTTCCTTTAGCTAGTGGCTGGGCTTGGACATGAGAAAGTCCTAGGTCTCCCTCAGTGTCTATGAGGATCTGAACTCATCTCCATACCATCATTGTGCCCCAAAGAATGAGAAAGTCTCTTGAATGTTATCGCAATCAGGTTGATGAAAATATCTCTGATTGTATCTGAAGCCCGTACACTGTACCCCATGACTGAATTATTGTACACAGATATGATTCAATAAAAATAAATAAATAAATAAATAAAAAATAAATAAATTTTTACTAAATTTAAAAAAATATTTCAAGCTTTAAATAGACACCTGGGGCTTGAGTGTTTTTACATGCAACTTTTTTATTTCCAGTTTTGTTGTATATGGCTATAGTTTATTCATGATTATGGATATATAATACTCTACTCTATGATTATATGTCACAGTTTACATATACATTTCCTCTCTGGGACCATTTTTATATTTTGAACTTGTTGTTATTATAAATAATATTGCTGTGATTTGTTTACTCACCTAAAAAAATCCTGTTTCAATGTTCTAATATTTATCTAGTAACTTTTTCCTCATCTTATTTTCTTAATGCAGTTACATTGATTTTTGTTTTTTTTTATGTTTTCTACTTTGTGATACAGGTATTTCAAAGTGTTGATTCAAGAAATGGATCTAAGGTTAGACCTTGGTTTTGTCTATGCTTTAGCAGACCTTATGACAGAAGCTGAGGTGACTGAAAAAACAGAGGTAAGACTGAAAATAATAGTATTTGATGGGAAGAATTCGGGAAAGAGGAAAACTTTAAAAAATGAAATCATTATATGTTTTTAAGGTACTTACTGGCTTTGTTCCATTTTTAAAATACAACCAAAATTTTTATTCTTTCACTGGGGTGGTGGCTTATACCTGTAATCCTAGCACTCTGGGAGGCTAAGGCAGGTGTGTTGCCTGAGCTTAGGATTTGAGATCAGCCTCAGCAAGAGTGAGACCCTGTCTCTAAAAATAGTTGGGTGCTGTGGCAGGTGCCTGTAGTCTCAGCTATGTGGGAGGCTAAGGCAAGGGGATCACTTGAGCCCAAGCGTTTGAGGTTGCCGTGAGCTCTGACAGCATAACACTCTACTGAGGGTGCCAAAGTGAGAATCTGTCTCAGAAAATAAAAAAGTTATTTTTTTGTTATGAATACCTTGGTAGAAATTATGTTTTCAAATGCTTGAAGGTGGAAAGAAAACAAGTAAAATTGCCTTGTTAAGATGAGTTAGCAAAAACAAAGGAGAGTTTAGGGCCAATAGTAGGGAGAAATGGATAATCACGTTCACATTACTTTTTTCATCTTTTATTTTCCCGGCTTACTTTTGCTTTGCTTTTGTTAATAATTTAGAAATGCTGGGTATGACCAAGATACATAATAAGAGAATAGTAAAGCTAATTAAAAGGTGCTATCTTCTTTGTGATAAGAGATTGTAAAATCATAGTGATAGAGTAGATCAAATATGGTCTCTTTTTTACCTTTCCTCACAGAAAGAATTCTTAATATAAGGAAAAATTTCGTGGATGAAGACAAGATCAAGTTAATAGCAGTTCATTGAAGCACAGTGCCCATACTGTACACTTTTTGCTAATTAAAAGTATATATTTCAGTAACTTCTAATACAAAGTTGTACAGCCATCACAATTATCTAATTTCAGAATATTTTCATCACCCCTACATAGAAGTTGCTCTAATCTTATGTAATTGCTGATGTACCTTCTACCTCTTTAAGTTTTCTATTCTGAACATTTCATGCAAATAGAATCCTATACTAAGTGGTCTTCCATGAGAACTTTTTTCCTTTGGGATAGTTAATTTCATAGTTCATTCATACTGTGGTATATATCATTCCATTTTACAGTCAAGTAATATTCTATTATGTGGAGAGACCACATTTTGTTTATCCATGCATTAGTTAATGTACATTTAGATTGTTCCCATGTTTTGGCTGTCATGAATGATGTTTTTATGAATATTATGCACAAGTTTTATGGGGACACATGTTTTTATTTCTCTTGGATATATATACCTAGGAATGGACTTATGAACCTATGTTTGATCATTTTAGAATTGCTAGACAGGTTTCCAAAGTAACTCCACCAGAGTATATCAGAGTTCTGATTTCCTCATATTATTATCAACACTTATTATTATTGATCTTTGATTCAAGCCATTCTAATAAGTGTGAAATTGTTTCTCATTGCAATTTTGATTTGCAGTTTTCCAGTGACTAAAGATGTTGAGCATCTTTTGATGTGTTAATTGGCCATGTGTATGTCTTGTATGGGGAAATGGCCATTCAGATCCTTTGACTATTACTGAATGGGGTGTCTTTTTACATATAAAAGTTCTTTATATATTCTGGATGTAAGTCCTTTACCAGATATATGATTTTCAAATATTTCCTCTCATTCTGTGTATTGTCTTTCCACTTTCTTGATGTTATCTTTTGAAGCCCAGAAGTTTCTAATATTAATGAAATCCAGATCATTTTTTCTACTGTTCCTCATGTATTTAGTGTCTTTCAGTGATTCCAGGGTCATGAATCCTCATATTCTGAGAGTAATTTTAAGTTTTTACCTCGTAAAATTAGGTCTTGGACCCATTTTGAGTTCATTTTTATTTATGGTGTGAAGTGTAGGAGTCTGAATTATTCTTTTACATGTATCTCTCTACTTGTTCTAGTATCATTTCTTGAAAAGACTATTTATTACTCCTCGTCAAGTATTCTTGGCACCCTTGTTGAAAATCAGTTACCAATACAAACATGTTTTTGTTCTGTTGATCTATGCCTGTGGGTCGAGACCCCTTTTAATTGGATTAAAGGGTCGTGGCATTAGGAAGGGTGAGAACCATTGATCTATGTGTTTATCCTTGTGCATACCACACTGTCTTAGTTATTGTTGCTAGTAGTTAGTTTTAAAATTGGGAAGTGTGAATCCTTCTATTTTGTCCTTTTTTCAAGATTGTTCGAGCTACTCTGAGTCCCTTACAATTCCGTATGTATTTCTGAAAGTTCTGAAAGGGATTGCGTTGAATGAATTGATTAATTGGAGGGGTTTGCCATCTTAACAGTATTCAGTCTTCTGGTCCTTGAACATGACCTGTGTCCTCATTTATGTGGATCTTTAATTTCTTTTAAAAATGTTGCATGGGGGTGGTGCCCGTGGCTCAGCGAGTAGGGCGCCAGCCCCATATACCGAGGGTGGCAGGTTCAAACTCGGCCCCTGCCAAACTGCATCAAAAAATAGCCGGACGTTGTGGCGGGTGCCTGTAGTCCCAGCTACGCGGGAGGCTGAGGCAAGAGAATTGCCTAAGCCCAAGAGCTGGAGGTTGCTGTGAGCTGTGACCCCACGACACTCTACTGAGGGCAATAGAGTGAGACACTGTCTCTACAAAAAAAAAAAATTGTTGCCTGGTTTTCAGAGTATAAACTCTGCATTTCCTTTGTTAAATCTATTCTGAAGTATTTTATTCTTCTTATGGCATTATGAATGTAATTGTTTATTAATTTCATTTTGTTCATGCTAATATATGGAAATAGAATTGATTTACTTATATTCAGCCAAACCACTAATCTCTTAATGGAAAATTATTTTCAGTGCCACCTTTTCATTATTGGTAAGGCTATTACCATAACACTACAAGTATTTGTATATGATTAAGTTTAAAGAAACAAATATTTCCAAGAAAGCATCGATGTAGTGATTTCACGGCATTTTAGAATAAAATTTATAGTCACATGAAGAAAAATAATGGTCTAATATCAACATTGCTCATGATTGGAAAGTACTACCTCAGAAGAGAAAGGAATAAACTGTTATGGAAGAATCTGGATATGATAGATGTGTTTCCACAAAGTGTGAGCTATTGGTTTAAATATCTCAGGCAAATAGATTCCCTCAGTTTTTAATATTTTGTGTTCTTTTTATAGGTTGACCTTTTTCACAAAGATATAGAAACTTTTGAAGAAGAATATAAAACAGTTTCCTTTGAAGATCAATCTCAAGTCAGTCTCTATGAATATTTTCATATATCTCCTATCAAGGTATGGGAAAAATAAGTCATTTTTATTTTCCTTTATAATGTAGGTAATAGCACATTGATCCGTTTGGGAGCAATATTTCATTAAGTTATGTTCTTTAATAGTGTGTGGAATCGTGGTTTTAGAATTACAATTATAAATAAGAAAGGAATAATCCTCGTAATAGTTTTTCACTATGTGGAACCATCTACAGCACATATTTATATGTTTATAATTTGGCCTATCATTATTTTGCTTTGATTTTTTTTTTCTTAAGCTCTTTGGTGAGAATTTTCAAAATTTTGTGATGATATGTATATTAGTTTTAAATTAACTCATAAAGTAATCTTGATTTAATAATTAAAGATTAAATGTAATGAAATCTAAGTTTTTAATGCAAAATGTCTGAGTTAATTAAAGTTATTGCACAACCGTATGTACAGAATGTGTATGCAATACAATGTAAAAGAGCTTTGTAACTGGCTTCCTCATACTGACTTAAACAGTTGAAACATACGCTTTCAGAGGTACAAATGCTCTTCAATTTACAATGGTCAATATTCATTGTGTTGAAAATCTTGTAAGTTGAAATGCATTTAATGCACCTAACCTACCAGACATCGTAGCTTTACCTACCCTACCTTAAACATTCATGAAACATTTATATTAGCCCACTTTTGGACAGAATCATCTAATATAAAGATTCTAATAGTTATAAAGAATTTTGCATCAAAATTCAAAGTACATTTTCTGCTGAATGCATATTGCTTTCACACCATCATAAAGTTGAAAAATCCTAAGTTGAACCATCATTAAGAGGAGGACTGTATGTGTTTGAGTTACTTTGAACAGCTTCAGCTTCTAGACCAGTGGTTCTCAACTTTCCTAACTAATGCCACGACACTTTAATATCGTTCCTCATGTTGTGACCCCCAACCATAAAATTATTTTCGTTGCTACTTCATAACTAATTTTGCTACTGTTATGAAACGTAATGTAAATATCTGATATGCAGGATGTATTTAGGCGACCCCTGTGAAAGGGTCGTTCAACCCCCGAAGGGGTTGTGACCCACAGGTTGAAAACCACTGTTCTAGACTGTTAATGTTACTAGCGAATGTATAGAAACTACGGTTTTCTTAGGTTTACCAGAAGAGAGGAATTGAACCAAATATCTTATGATTTTAAACTGTTTTATTTAAAATTTAATCATAGAGCTATGTTAGATTTTAAATTTCCTTTAGGTTTCCACTTAATAATCTTGTTATTTATGGTTTAGTGAATTTAAAATGAAACCGATTTTTAGAAAAAGTTAAAATTGTTAGCATGAAGAAAGTACTTTTAAATATTTATCTTTTTTATCTCTTTAGTTGCATTTGAGTGTTTCACTGAGTTCGGGCAGAGAAGAAACTAAAGATTCACATAAGGATGAAGGACTGATTCCAGTTCATTCTTTAAATCTTTTGCTGAAAAGTATTGGTGCCACTCTTACAGATGTACAAGATGTAGTTTTTAAGTATGTTTAAAATTCAAATCTCTAAATTGATAAAAAGTCTATGCTATATTTACCTAAAAATTTTGTAGATGAAAAAGTGTGAATTATATGGCAGATCATTTGCAAAATGTGGTTTTTGCCTTTAAATAGACTATAATCTAAACAACACTAAGTATATTACCTGATAATCTTTAATTACTAAGTTATAGAATAATTAGTAAATAATTTCCTTAAAACAGAGTAACATAAACCCTTCAAATTTGTGCATTTTACAAGGGCTTTTTTACCTAGGGAAGGACTCCTAGATATGTGTGCTCCAAAAGTGTGGTGATTGAAAGGTAAGGCTTTGCAGCCAATCGGATCAATATTCTTCAAAGCATAGGCAACTAGAACAGAATGAAATATGTGCGAAAATTAAGGATCAATTTTAATATTATTAATATTATAGTCTAAAACTTATGTTTTAATATGAGTCATAATGTGAACTAATAGACTATTTATCTAGCTGAAGAGACTTAAAGTCTGGGTTGAGACTTAAGGAGCCAAATGCTTTAGATACTTTTTTTCAGGTAGTATCTAGCACTGATTATTAAGTACAATAGTAAGAATTAATAAGTCCAATAAGAGGTAACCCTGAAACTAAATAAGGTTAGATAAGTGTCAAATAAAATAATATAGCTTTGATGACAGCAGAAATAGGATGAAATTACTAATCTTGCTGCTGTCATCTTCAGCAGGAACAGAGAGCTTTTCAATTAGTGGATCAGAAATATACTGTGAGTGGGTTATAAGTTAGCTGATGTTGACTCTTCAGCTCTCAGCCAACAAGGCAGGACCTGGCCGTTCTTGAGCACCCTCTTCTGTTTACCTCAGTGGGTTGAACATTTTCTGTGTGGGCCATGATAGGATAGAGTTGAGAAATACAGTCCTAGTGGTCCATGAATTGGATCCAAGAGGTCTCTGAATGCCCTAAATTATACGAAAATTATGGATATGTTGTTCACTTTTGTGAAGATGAGAACTATAGCATTTATCAGATTCTTAGAGGATTCTTTGACTAGAATGGAAAGAGATCCATGCAAACAAGTAGATTTTCTGATTGACATGGGAAAATGTACTAGAAAGAAAGATTTGAAGAAAAGGAAATAAAGCTACTCATTAATATGCAAAACACTTTCTTGCTCTATGCACATGCATACCCATACATGTATTTATATATTTTTTCAGGCTTGCGTTTTTTGAACTCAACTATCAGTTCCATACAACATCCGAACTGCAATCTGAAGTAATAAGACACTATTCAAAACAGGTTTGTCTAAGCTTATTTTACAAAAGAACGACGATATAGACTAATGAAACCTTATGTGTCTGTACATCTATAATGTAGAATTGTCACAGAGTAAAGAGCCATTTTTTTAATTTTAAAGCATTTTCCCCCTCTCAGAATTGTAGAAAGAAATTGAGTTCAACCACTATTTCAGTTGTTACAGTTTTTATCCACTGACAGCAATTTTTCCCGATCTGTGTGGACTAGAAATACACAAATCTTTAGTAAAATATTAACAAAGTGCTTTGCCACATTTAGTTTAAAAATGGGTTCATGGAAAACCATTAGTAACTAACCAGTGAAAACAGAATTTTTTTTATGTAACTAGTTGTTGAGTTAGGTATATTATTTTAATGGATTTTTTCTATCTCTATAAAGACTCCTGTGTTTTATGATATAACTTGCAAGGCATCTGAAATAGCTGTGGTATAGCAGACAGATCATTGAGCATGACTCCAGGGATATGGGTTTGGGTCTGTCTTTTGTTGTGTACCTACTGTGTGACTGTTGGGTACTATTTGACCTATGTGTTTCTCCAGTTATCACCAAGTAATAGTGGTAATAGCAACTGTCACAAATAATTATAAAAGTGAAACTATTTTAAATATTCTAGAGCTTTATGTGAATATAGCATCGTATTATTTCTAATACTATAATGTCAAATTACTTTTTAAAAACTAAGAATAGTGATTAATAAATTGATATAGTTATGGTATTAAAATTACTGTTAAAGGTGTTAGCCAGATAAAACTGGATATGTGTACTAAATAATCCGTAAGAATAAATTAGGTCTAATGATCTGAATTTATTAATGTTCATATTTTATTTTTAGGCCATTAAACAGATGTATGTACTCATTCTTGGACTTGATGTTTTGGGAAATCCCTTTGGCTTAATCAGAGAATTTTCTGAAGGTGTAGAAGCATTTTTTTATGAACCTTACCAGGTAAAATAGTTATATTTGTTTTTTATCTCACACTAATACTTTCAAGATAATATATTTCTGTTATTAACTTGAGTTGTAGGTGTAAGTAGCTTTGGAGAGATACACAAAAGGACCTTATTTTGCAGCAAATAAGGGTAATAGGTTTGGGGAGGATTTGAGGGAAATTTTTACCTTTTCTCTCAAAATTTAAACTGAAGATTTTGTTAAGACATACTAAATTTCAAGTGTTCAGTTGGAAGGTCTAAGACTATAGTAGAAGGAAGATTGCCAGGTACAGGCAGTCTTGTTTCACACAATAGTATGGAACTGTAAAAATAATCTTGCAAACTGACAGACACCATGTCAAGCAATCTAAGAAACCAATGGGAAAAATTATGCATGTTTATATGTCCCTTAAAAGTTACTGTCAAAAAACTCTCTCGGCTTGGAGCCCGTCCTATAAATATATAGGACAATACCAAATAAATTGAAACTAACATTTATTTCATATGCTATAATTTAAAACATTAGAAACATTAAGGGATATTAAAGTGTTTATTTCTTTTATTAAAACTTGTCATAATCACCTTTTAAAGTGAATTTAAATTAACTTATTAATTCTTTGGCCTTTAGGGAGCCATCCAGGGTCCTGAAGAGTTTGTGGAAGGAATGGCCCTAGGACTTAAGGCACTAGTTGGGGGAGCTGTTGGTAAGAAACAGAGTGTCTAACAAGTATTATTCTGCTGGAAAGTAATGGCTCATGGCTTTTACTAAAGATACCATAATTTCTTTTAGGTGGATTAGCTGGTGCTGCCTCCAAAATCACTGGTGCTATGGCTAAAGGGGTAGCAGCTATGACTATGGATGAAGACTACCAACAGAAAAGAAGAGAAGCTATGAATAAGCAACCAGCTGGTTTTAGAGAAGGCATCACTCGTGGAGGAAAAGGCTTAGTTTCTGTAAGAAATTTCACAAGATTATGAGCATTTTAGGAAATATCTTTGAAACCTGTATTTTTTAAATAGGCCATTAAGCATATAACTCTTACTTTTAAAATTATTTGGATATTTTGAGGACTGTGGTTGTGGGCATATAAAATATGTTAGTAGCTTTCAAAAACATTCTGTTTAAGTAAAATACTTAAGACAATATGTTGATTCTTATGGTATATAAAAAGTCAAATTTTGCATGTTTTGTATAAGCAAGACTTGGTTATTTTAGGCTTCATATGAAAGTATGATAAATTTCCAATTGTGCTTCCCTCTAGGGTTTTGTAAGTGGCATAACGGGAATTGTTACAAAGCCAATCAAAGGCAAGTATAGTGGTTCCTTTGGGTGGTATACGTTATCAGGTCTTTCATTAGTTAATTCTGTTCTCATCTTGAGTCAGTGGTTTAAAACTTTATCTCTTTTCTTTCCAGGGGCTCAGAAAGAAGGCGCAGCTGGGTTCTTTAAAGGTGTAGGGAAAGGTCTAGTTGGAGCAGTAGCAAGGCCAACTGGAGGCATCATAGACATGGCCAGCAGCACATTTCAAGGAATAAAAAGGTGAATTTTCTTTGTAATGTATGAGCAAAATGCTTACACCATGAGAAATGAAATATATCTGTTGTTTGGCTATAGGCACTTAGTTATTATCTGAGTTTTATGCTGCTATAACATACCATAAAATGAGTAACTTATAATGAACAGAAATTTACTGGCTTGTGATTCTGAACAGTAGAAATTCTTTTTTTTTTGTAGAGACAGAGTCTCACTTTATCGCCCTAGGTAGAGTGCCGTGGCGTCACACAGCTCACAGCAACCTCCAGCTCCTGGGCTTAGGCGATTCTCTTGCCTCAGCCTCCCGAGTAGCTGGGACTACAGGCTATTTTTTTGTTGCAGTTTGGCCAGGGCTGGGTTTGAACCCACCACCCTCGGTATATGGGGCCGGAGCCCTAGAGGACATTATTCTTAAGCAAGAAGCCATAGCAGCTGAGAGAGAAAATTAAGTAACCGATATATTTAAAGGAAATAGAAAAATACTTCCTGGCAAAGATTCAGATTTTGGTAGACAAACATAAGAAAATTAACTGTATATGTCTGAACAATGAGATTAAAAAATCTATTAAATAACTGTCTGGAAAGTAAGCGATTTTATTACAGGATCCTAAGAGGGAAGAGCAAACAAAGTGATGTTAGCAAACAAAAAGCAAAATAGGCTGGGCCTGGTGGCTCACACCTGTGATCCCAGTGCCTTATGAGGCTGAGGAAAGGGGATTGTATTAGGTCAGGAGTGTAAGATCAGCCTGAGCAAGAGGGAGACCTCGCCTCTACAAAAATTAGAAAAATTAGCTAGGGGTGATGGTGCGTGCCTGTAGTACCAACTACTTGGGAGGCTGAGGCAGGAGGATCTCTCGAGCCCAGGAGTTTGAGGTTGCAGTGAGCTGTGATGATGTGACAGCACTGTAGTCAGGATAACAGAGTGAGACCCTCTCTCAGAAAATAAAAATAAAAATAAATTCCACAAACACATGTTTGATGTGTGGGGAAAATGTGAGAAATATCTGGAAAAATGCCTTGTGTTTGTAATGAAGACTGAAACAAGGGGGTAACAGTCAAAGTTTTTTTTAAGTACAATGTAAAATACTTCTTATTCTCAAAGGAGGAAGTATGAAGTGTTTGCTATGAATTTCAGTGAGTCTCCTTCTAAAAAAGTTTTCATGGCTGGGTGCCTGTAGCTCAAGTGGCAAAGGTGCCAGCCATATACACCAGAGCTGGCAGCTTCGTATCCAGCCCGGGCCTGCCAAACAACAATGACAACTACAACCAAAAAATAGCCAGGCATTGTGGCGGGCGCCTGTAGTCTCAGCTACTTGGGAGGCGGAGGCAAGAGAATCTCCTAAGCCCAAGAGCTGGAGGTTGCTGTGATCTGTGACGCCACAGCTCTCTACCCAGGGCGACAGCTTGAGGCTCTGTCTCAAAAAATAAAAATCAAGAAGTTTTCATTTCATATCCAGTGGACAATAAAAATAATTGAAAGTTGAGCGAATAAAGGAATAAGAAATGATAAGCACATAGGCCCCAGTTTAACGTCCGCTGGAGGGCATAACTGGGAGAAGTTATGTTAAAAATATTTCAAACACCCCAAGTTTAATAAGCAACTGTGACATTGGAGTCATTTGGTGTCGAGAATGAGAAGAAAGCCTTATTTCTGTGTGTAGTAGGGGCCATAACAGAAGGCTGGGTTCTTGACATGACTCAGGCTAAAGAAATGCAACCCCAAATTCAGCTGGCGGCACTTAACCCCTCAGACCAGACATCACAGTGCAAGTACTGACTGTGATGTGTGAAACGGACAGATACAGCAGGGTTAGTACCAAGTCATATCAACTAAAATCCACAGGTAACTCTCTGAGGGGCATGCCTTTTACTTGTTTACACGTTCATCCCACAGGTGTGTGTGTGTGTGTGTGCAGGCTTTGATTGGGCAGCTCTTTACTGGGCTGGCCTGGGCTCACTCACATGGCTACAGTCAGCTGATGGGTTGGCTGGTGGCTGAGCTCAGCTGGGAGAGCAGGGGCAGCTGGGCCTCTCTGTGGTCTTTCCTCCCAGGCTTCCTCAAAGCATCATGGCCTCAGGGTGATGAAGATAGAAGCTGCAAGGCCTCCTGAGGTCTAGGCTGTGGAGCTGATACATCATTACTTTTGCCTCGTTCTATTGGTCACAAGTCACAAGGCCAGCCCGGATTGACAGGCATAGCCATGAAGCACTGTGGCCATGTTCTTCAACCCACTACAGATGGTAGAGAGTGACGTGGAGAAAAATACTAATAAAGCAGGCAAGCAGAAGGAAGGGGCGGGGGGCACAGGGAGAGGATGTTATTTAAAATAGGATGGCCAGGAAGGCTGCACTGAGAAAATGATGAGAGAGTAAAAACCCACAAAGGTAAGGGGGGAGCCAGAGGGTAGAGCTCTCCAAGGAGAAGGGGCAGCTGGTCCGGTCAAAGCTCTTAGGACAGTGGGTGTCTGGTGCCCGGTGAGCTTGAGGAACAGCAAGAAGGCCCCGTGCTGAACCAGAGTGAGGAGCCAGCAGCGGGAAATGCTCCCAGAGAGGAAATGGGGCAGAGCAGTGAGGAATTATTAGTCGTCGTAAGGACTTTGGTTTTCACTGTGAGAGCCACGGAAAGCTCCTGGGGGTTTTCAGCAGAAGACTGCTACAATCGGACAGACACTTTAACAGGCTCATTGACAAACTGGGGCAAGAGTTAAAATGGAAAAACCAGTTTGGAGGCTGCCGTAGTAACCCTGGTGAGAAATGAGTGGCGGAGCTTAGGGGATGAATGTGGTGTGACAGAGGAAAAGGAATGAAGGTGATTCCAAGGTTTCAGGTCTTAGTAACTGGAAAGACAGTTTTCCAATAAACTGAGCTGGAAATCCTTGGGAGGAGCAGCTTGTCAGGAAGATCAAGAACCCAGTCTTGGGGCAGCGCCTGTGGCTCAGTGAGTAGGGCGTCAGACCCATATGCCAGAGGTGGGGGGTTCAAACCTAGCCCCAGGCCAAAAACTGCAAAATAAATAAAATTAAAAACTGAAAAAAAAAAAAGAACCCAGTCTTGGAGCTGTTAGGTTCAGAGTGCCCATGAGCCAGCCAAAGGGAGACCTTGACAAGAACACTGGATCTAAGGGTTCTAGAGCCGCGGTGGAGGCCTGGCCTAGAAATAGTCACTGGGAGTCCCCTAGTAGGTGACCTTTAGAGCTGTGGGACTGGGTGTGACCGTTCTAGGGTGAAGCTGGGAAAGGAAGGACGAAGCCCCACAGGTCATGGAGGTGAGGCAGTGGGTACTAGGAAAGCCAGCAGGGGGCGGACCCTTGAAGCCGAGTGAAGAAAGAGGAAAGAGTGGTCAGCTGTGGCCAAGGCTGCCAAGCGGTCAAGTAGGATAAGGACCGAGAATGGACCAATGGATTTAACAGCTTGGAGGCCACTAGGGACCTTCACAACAGCAGTTCCAAGGGAGAGGTGGGATAAAAGCCTTATGAGTCAGTTCAATAGAGAATTGAAGGCAATAGATTGGAGTAGTAATATAAGCTACTCTTTTGAGGAGTTTTGCTTAAGGATAACATCATGGGAGTGGCAGTCAAAGTGGGGATGGGGAGCAAAAAACCATTGCCGGAAGGGAGGTCAGGGGTTTGGGAGGCCCAGGTATTAGAAGCATGATCCTTGTGGGCATTGAAATCACGAGGCATTATCAACATAGTGATAGACAGCTGGGAGAACATCTTTAAAGAGTGAAGGGGAGTGATCCGTGGAGCCAAAAGATGACATAGTAGTAGTGTCTAATGACGTGCGAGTCCAAGCTGGGGTTTTTGTTTTGTTTTTTTTTTTTGAGACAGAGCCTCAAGCTGTCACCCTGGAGAGAGTGCCGTGGCATCACAGCTCACAGCAACCTCCAATTCCTGGGCTCAAGCGAGTCTCCTGCCTCCGCCTCCCAAGTAGCTGGGACTGCAGGCGCCCG
>CAUYRH010016396.1:0-15292 GCA_963574655.1 Perodicticus potto | reverse complement strand
TGCCTTGGTGTCTCCTTCACTTTACACTTGGGACTAAATGTGGAACCCCCATTTCCTATGCCTAGATCAGTTTCTTGTGAATTTCCTAGGCCTGAATTCCATGGATGGACTGTGTCCATTCATTGATACACTCATTCACCTTGCCCCTGGTGGAAGAGACTGTATTCATTTGTTTCCTGGCCAAGGAACCCATACACCTAAATATACCCTGAGGCTAGAGGCCTAGAGGAGGAGACGGGAAAGACCAGGAGAGGAATGGAGAGAGCATCTCTCTCATCACTTGAAATCTCTCCCTCTACCAGGAGCTTTGGTGTTTTCTTTTCTGTAAATCAATTCTGTCTTACCACGGAGGGGTGGGGGTGGGGAAATAATGTAATGGAGAACAATAAAATACATATATTTAAATAAATAAATAAATAAATAAAATAAAATAAATAAATAAACAATAAAAGAAGAAAAAATGAACAAAGGATATACAAGACAACAGAAAATAACTAAGAAAATGACAGGAGCAAGTCCTAATCTATCAGTAACAACCTTGAATGAACAGTTTAAATTAATAATGAAAGGCATGCATTGGCTGAATAGATTGTTTTTTAAAAGACTCAACTATAGACTATAAGAAACTCACGTCACCTGTGAAAATACACATAGACTAAAAGTTAAGGGATGGGAAAAGATATTCTATGCAAATGGAAAACAAAGGAAGAATATCTATACTTATATAAAATAGACTATTCAAAACAAACATTTAAAAGAGGGTTTGTTGTACATGGCCTTTATAATTCTGAGGTAAGTCCCATCTATTTGTATTTTGTTAAGCATTCTTATCATAAAGTTTGCTAAATGTTGTTGAATGCATTTTCTGCATCTATTGAAAGGATCTTATCAAAAGCACCTGTAGTGAGAATAAGATGGAGTCAGGCAGGTGAAGACAGACATGACACAGCCAGTCTGGTCAATTTAGGTCCTCCCTGACCTTCATCTGATCTCGCATTCTTACTGTTTTGTAAATTTAGCTCTGACCCTAAAGATGCCTATCTTGACTAGTTTAGGTGGATTGATTTAGGAGATTAACTCTTCAAGTGGAATGTTGTAATAGGTCATTGAGTTATGGTGATTATTATTAGGAATAGGGGTTGGTGTGATCTTTGCTTTGAACTTTTATGTATAAAACTGTAATTTTGGAAATGGAAGAACAGAATAGTCTTGGAGAAGCTAAAGTTTGCTGGATCTATCCCCGTCTCTGCATCGTGGCTGACGGTGACAAGTAGCCAGATCCTCTTCATTCAGTAACAATATGGTCCTTATTTTTGCCTCTATTTATGTGGTGGATTATGATACATTTATAAATTTGCGTAGGTTGAACCATCCTTGCATTACTGGGATAAAGTCCATTTGGTCATGATGAATTATTTTTTTGATGTGCAGCTAAATTTGGTTTGCTAAGATTTTATTGAGAATTTTTGCATCTATATTATAAGGGATATTGTTCCCTATATTCATAAGGGATTTCTTTCTTAGTTGTGTCTCTTCCTGGTTTTGGTGTCAAAGTGATATTGGCTTCATAGAACAAGTTAGGGAGGATTCCTGCTTTCTCAATGTTAAGAAATAATTTCTGCAGTATAGGTACAATCTCTTCTTTGTAGGTTTAGTAAAATTTGGGTATGAAACCATCTGGCCCAGGAAACCATCCTCAAATTCCCATCTGATTTTTGACAAATCAGATAAAAACATACACTGGGGAAAGAATCCTTATTCAATAAATGGTTCTGGGAAAATTGCATAGCCACATGTAAAATACTAAAACAGCATCTGCACTTTTCCCCACTTATAAAAATTAATTTATGAGGGATAGAAGGCTTAAACCTAAGGCACAAAACTCTAAGAATTCTAGAAGAAAACATTGGAAAAACTCTTCTAGATATCAGGCTCAGGAAGGAATTTATAAAGAAGACCTCAAAAGCAATCATAGCAACAACAAAAATAAACAAGTGAGATCTGATCAGATTTAAAAGTTTTTGCACAGCCAAGGATACAATCGATAAGAGTAAATAGACAACCCACTATCAATACAAATAGAAACTATTTCTATGCTATACATATAACAAAGAGTTGATAAACAGAATCTACAAAGAACTCAAATCAGCAGGAAAAAAATCAAACAACTCCATTTAATAGTGGGCAAATGACATAAACAGAAACTTTTCAAAGGAAGATAGCCTAATGGCCAGAAAACACATGAAACATGCTCAATATTTCTGGCTTGGTGCCTGTGGCTCAACGGGCTAAGGCGCCAGCCACATACACCTGAGCTGGTGGGTTCGAATCCAGCCCGGGCCCACCAAACAACAATAATGGCTGCAACCAAAAAATGGCTGGGCGTTGTGGCAGGTGCCTGTGACCCTACCTACCTGGAGGCAGAGGCAGGAGACTCGCTTGAGCCCAGGAAGTGGAGGTTGCTGTGAGCTGTGATGTCACAGCACTCTATCCAGGGTGACAGCTTGAGGCTCTGTCTCAAAAAAAAATAAAAAAAAAAGAAATAAATAAATAAAAGAAAGGTTATAGTCTAATCAACACATGTATATGTAAAAATAAAAAAATTTAAAGGGCGGTGCCTGTGGCTCAAGGAGTAGGGCGCCAGCCCCATATACCAGAGGTGGCGAGTTTGAACCCCACCCCCCCAAAAAAATAAAAAAATAAAAAAAAGAGAAACGTTATAGCCTTTCCATACCATGATTCAGTATGGATAGAAAAAGAAACAAGCGTGTTTTATCTGAGAAAACTTGACCTTGTGAGCAAGAGCTTCAGGGTTCCTAGAATTACCTGATAGGCCATGAATACAGTCTATGGAGGCAGGGACCTATACATAAGGATGAAGTTAGATTTGGATGCAAATCCCAACTCAACTGCTTTCGCAAATTACTTCTCTAAACCCCAGGATTCTCCATCTATAAAATGGGATCATTGTGAGGGTTAAGTAAGATTGTGCAGGACCATGCCTGATTCATAGTCGATGCTTGATAAATAACAAATACAATTTATTTAGGCCCTTTGTTAAGACTGCTCATAATTATTCAACTTAACCGTAACTGCTGTGATGGTTATCATTGAAATCACAGTAAAGTCAAGACTCTGTCTGTCTATCCAGGTATAAGATGTTGAGCTTTCAATCCCTGTTCCATAAACATTTGCTAAGCATTTGCTATGCCCCAGACCAGGTGCTGGCCACTAGCAGAGAAAGAGGCTCCTAATTCTCCCCCATTCATTTTGGTTGTTGTTGTTGCAGTTGTCATTGTTGTTTAGTAGGCCCAGGCTGCATTCAAACTCGCCAGTGTGGGTGTATGTGGCTGGCACCTTAACCACCGTGCTATGGGTACCCAGCCTCCCCCATTCATTTTTATTTTTTATTTATTTATTTTTATTTTATTTTATTTTTTTGAGACAGAGCCTCAAGCTGTCACTCTGGATAGAGTGCCGTGGCATCACAGCTCACAGCAACCTCCAATTCCTGGGCTCAAGCGAGTCTCCTGCCTCCGCCTCCCAAGTAGCTGGGACCGCCCGTCATTGTTGTTTGGCGGGCCCAGGCTGGATTCGCACCCGCCAGCTCAGGTGTATGTGGCTGGCGCCTTACGAGATTTTTTTTTTCCTTCTTCTTTCTCACAACAACACCAGCTTAAGAATCATTTTAAAGAGAGAAACAAATAAAAATCATGCACAAGATGCAAGGAAAAAGATCAAATGCATTAGCTTTTATTATAGCTACTATATTTAATTATAGCTATTTATATATTTATAGTATATATATTTTTATATTATATAAATATAGCTATTTGTATATTTATATTTATAACCTATTTTATAGCTATAAAATAGCTATATTTATAAATATATAAATCCCTATATTTATAAGCTATTTTATAGCTATATAAATAGCTATATTTATTACAGCTATTATATTTTATTATAGCTATGTTATAGCTTTTAGCTACATATATATGTAAATGGGTTAATTTCCTTTGTTTTTAAGAAAGGAATTTTACAATAACGACAAGAAGGCAAGCTGAAAATGGGAAAAAAGAAAATTTACTTATGGGTTACTTATAAGAAAACTAAAGCTATGGAAAGAAACTAAAATTTATGAAACAGCTCTGTATTTATTTATTTATTTATTTATTTATTTTAAAAGACTTTTATTTATTTTGGTTGCAGCTGACATTGTTGTTTGGCGGGCCCGGGCTGGATTCGAACCCGCCAGCTCAGGTGTACGTGGCTGGCGCCTTAGCCGCTTGAGCCACAGGCGCTGAGCCGAAACAGCTCTGTATTTATAACTTACCGAATTGTCTTCGAATGAAGCGCAAAACTTACTGGAAGGAAAAGAAGAACTAACCTAAGGAAGTTCTGAACGTAGAACCTAGACTATATACCCTCAATCAAAGGACAAAAAGAACTGCACTTAGGAGCAACAATGGAACTCTAAATAATAAGCTTGTTTTCACAGTGGCATCAATTAGCAATTCTTTTTTGAGACAGAGTCCCACTCTGTCACTCTGGGTAGAGTGCCGTGGCGTCATAGCTAAGACCAACGTTAAGCTCTCAGAATCAGGTAATCCCTTTCCCTGATCCTCCAAGGAGGTGGGACTGTAGGTGTCCGCCACCATACCCAGCTAGTGTTTCTATTTTTTGTAGAGATGGGGCTTGCTCTTACTCTTGCTCAGGCTGGTCTTGAACACCTGAACTCAGGCAATCCACCTTCCTCAGCCTCCCAGAGTGCTAGGATTACAGGCGTGAGCCACCAGGGCCAGCCTATGGCAGTTTGAAAGTACTCTCTGTGTATGGAAGGATTTAGCAGGAGACTAAATATATGTAAAAGATATTGAGCACCAAGTTTCTCATTGTTGTAGAAGGGACATACAAATATTAATGGGAAGGCCGGGAAGAACTCTGTGGTATTGGATTGGAGTTGGAGGTGTCAGTGTGAACTCCTGGCTTTAAATCTATGTGGGTAGGTATTTCCCAGTTCTGTCCATGCAAGGATCTAGAAGTAATGACACCCTGGTAACAATAAGCCCCCCTAATGCCCAACTCTTTACTATTATATATCATCCTCCCTCAGAGGAACCAGGGCTCCTTAAAGAAATGGCTGATTCCTGGGCTGGGACAGAGAAAGTACTAGATGAGTCTGGAAGTAAGGAAATGCTCAATGAATAATAGAGGCACATCAAGAACATACCAACCAGCTCGAATGAACTTTCACTGGCCATATCTGAAATAATGATAGCAATGAATTATAGCCCACTGGACAAGATAACAATTTATGGGTGCATCATCTACAGAAACATTCATTTATATATACGTACTATAAACTTGTCTTTATGGTAGAATGTTGACTAAGAATAGATAGAAATTTTACAAGTAATAATTTTAAAATCATCAGGGCTTGGCGCCTGTGGCTCAACAGCCATGTACACCTGAGCTGGCGGGTTCGAATCCAGCCTGGGCCCACCAAACAACAATAATGGCTGAAACCGAAAAATGGCCGGGCGTTGTGGCGGATGCCTGTAGTACCAGCTACTTGGGAGGCAGAGGCAAGAGACTCGCTTGAGCCCAGGAGTTGGAGGTTGCTGTGAGCTGTGATGCCACGGCACTCTATCCAGGGTGACAGCTTGAGGCTGTGTCTCAAAAAAAAAAAATAAATCATCAGAGCAATAAGATAGACAAAAATATCAATAAATGCTAAAACTAGAGGGCAAAAGTTTGATGAGAAATAAAATATCTACATAATCTCGGCATGGTGCCCGTAGCACGGTGGTTATGGCGCCAACTATGTACACCGAGACTGGAAGTTTGAACCCAGCCTGGGCCAGCTAAACAACAATGACAACTGCAACAACAAAATAGTCGGTCTTTGTGGTGGGCGCCTGTAGTCCCAGTTACTTGGAAAGCTGAGGCAAGAGAATCGCTTAAGCCTAACAGTTTGAGGTTGCTGTGAGCTGTGACGCCACGGCACTCTACCCAGGGCAACATAATGAGACTCTGTCTCAGAAAAAAAAAATCTAGGCTCAGCGCCTGTGGCTCAAGAGGCTAAGGCACCAGCCACATACACCTGAGCTGGTGGGTTTGAATCCAGCCCAGGTCCGCCAAACAACGAGGGCTACAACCAAAAAATGGCCGGGCGTTGTGGTGGGCGCCTGTAGTCCCAGCTACTTGTGAGGCTAAGGCAAGACAATCGCTTAAGTCTGAGAATTTGAGGTTGCTGTGAGCTGTGACACCACCGCACTCTACCAAGGGCAACATCATGAGACTCTGTCTCAAAAAAAAAAAAAAAAAATCTATATAGTCTCAAAGTACTGCCCTACAAATTATTTCTTAAGTATAAACAGAAAATAGTAATTTTACTGTTACTATTGCCAGTAGGTAAAACTGGCAGATATCACTTTAATCAAGTGATCCTAGTAACCAATAATAGTACTGTTGTTAAGGGCCTCCTTATACGATACACCGAGAAATGTCACTACCATGGTGTCTCTGCTTAAAATGCATATCCTGAATGTCATCATCAGGAAACATCTAACAAATGAAAACTAAGGAATATTCTACAAAATAAATGCTCGGGCTGGGCACAGTGGCTCACGCCAGTAATCCTAACACCCTGGGAGGCTAACAGAGTATAGATCCCCTGAACTCTGGAGTTCAAGACCAGCCTGAGCAAGAGTGAGACTCCCGTCTCTACTAAAATGGAAACATTAGCTGGGCATTGTGGCAGGTGCCTGTTGTCCCAGATCCTTGGGAGGCTGAGGCAGGAGGATCACTTGAGCCCAACAGTTTGAGGTTGCTGTGAGCTATATGATGCCATGGCATTCTACCTAGGGTGACAGAGTGAGACTTTGTCTCAAAAAGAAAAAAAGAGGTGTTTGAGCTTGCTGTGAACTATGACACTGCTGCACTCTACCCAGGCACAGAGTGAGACTCTGTCTCAAAATAAAATAAAATAAAATAAAAAGTAAATAAATGCCACATTATCCTCAGAAATGGCAATGTCATGAACAACAAGGAAAGGCTGAGGAACTGCTGCAGCATTAAGAGAGACTAAGGGGACATGAAAATAGCCGGGCGTTGTGGTGGGCGCCAATAGTTCCAGCTGCGCAAGAGGCTGAGGCAAGATCATCTCTTGAGCCCAAGAGGTTGAGGTTGCTGTGAGCTATGACACCAAGGCACTCTCTACCAGGGGGCAAGAAAGTGAAACTCTGTCTCAAAAGAAAAAAGAAAAGAAATAAAGAAACATGAGGATTAAGTGAGATTCGCTATTCTGTATTGGAAAAAATTGCTCTGAAGTCATCAGTGACAATAAGTTAGGGTGTACTTTAAATTAACTAAAAGAATGGAATTGAAATGTTCCTAACCCAAAGAAATGTTCAAGGGTAGTTTAACATTTGGGGTACCCATCACCTCAAGATGATGTGATGGGTACCCCAACTACCCTAATTTGATTAATTCACACTTTATGCCTATATCAAAACATCACATGTATCCTATAAAGATATGCAGCTGTACCTATAATAATAAAAAATTTTAAATGAAAAAAATCATTGAGATAGCTGAATTTGAATAATATCTGTAAATTAGAACATCATATAATTTCAATGTTAAATTTATCAATTTTGGTAATTGTACTGTGAGTCCATGTTCTTAGGAAATGCACACTGAAGTATTTAGGAGTGAAAGGACATCGTATCTGCAACCAACCCTCAGATTCAGAAAAGAGAGAGAGAGGGCCGCCTGTGGCTCAGTGAGTAGAGCGCTGGCCCCATATACTGCGGGTGGCGGGTTCGAACCCGGCCAAACTAAAAAAAAATAGCCGGGCGTTGTGGCAGGGGCCTGTAGTCCCAGCTACTCAGGAGGCTGAGGCAAGAGAATCGCCTAAGCTCAACAGCTGGAGGTTGCTGTGAGCTGTGTGACACCACAGCACTCTACCGAGGGCGACAAAGTAAGACTGCCTCTAAAAAACAAAAAGAAAAGAGAGAGAATATAACAAAATGTGAAGAATTGATGAATCTGGGAAAAGGCATTTTTTTGAGTCTCACTTTGTCACCCTTGGTAGAGTGTCAAGGTGTCACAGCTCACAGCAACCTCAAACTCCTGGGCTTAAGTGATTCTCATGCTTCAGCCTCCCAAGTAGCTGGGACTACAGGTGCCCCCCCCCCACAAGGCCTGGCTATATTTTAGAGATGAGGTCTCACCCTTGCTCAGGCTGGTCCAGAGCTAATCTACCCTCCTTGGCCACCCAAGTGCTGGGATTACAGGAGTGAGCCACGGCACTCGGTCCTGGTAAAGGACCTTTGTATGCTTTTCATTTTTCTTTTTCTTTCTTTCTTTTTTTTTTTGGAGACGGAGTCTCAAGCTGTCGCCCTGGGTAGAGTGCAGTGGCGTCACAGCTCACAGCAACCTCAAACACTTAGGCTTAAGCAATTCTCTTGCCTCAGCCTCCCAAGTAGCTGTGACTACAGGAGCCCGCCACAACGCCCGGCTATTTTCTGTAGTTGTCATTGTTGAAGTTGTAGTTGTCACTGTTGTTTGGCAGGCCCGGCCCGGATTTGAACCTGCTGGCTCTGGTGTATGTGGCTGGTGCCCTAGCCGCTGAGCTATAGGCACTGAGACTTTATTTATTTATTTAGTTATTTATTTTGATACAGAGTCTCACTCTATTGCCTGAGTAGAATGCTATGGCATCATCACGGCTTACTACAACCTCAAACTCCTGGGCTCAAGTGATCCTCCAAAAGGAGCCCCAGCCTCCCAAGTGGCTGGGACTACAGGGACCTGGCACAATACCCCACTAATTTTTTTTTCTTTTTTCTTTTTTTGGTAGAGATGGGGTTTTGCTCTTTCTTAGGCTGGTCTTGAACTCCTGACCTCAAGCAATCCTCTCGTCTCAGCCTCCCAGCATGGTAGGATTACAAGAGTGAGCCACTGCACCCCGCCTATTCTTGTAATTTTCTATAAATGACACTGTATCAAAGTAGTAAGTTAAAAAGAAGAAAGAACCAAAAGGTCTGTCTGGATACTTTTCTTTAAAGCAGCTCTTTCCCTCAAGGAGCTCATTCACAAGGTTGCCTCTTCAGCAAGCCCAGACCCTTCCCTGCTTCAGTAAACATCCCCACCCTTCCTGAAACAGAATGTTAACAAAGCCCTCAGCCCCCAGCCGGGCAGGCTGCCTGGCTTCTCCAGCCACAGCTCTTCCAGTCAGATTAATTGGCACTGTCTATTGAATACCTGCTCCTCCCAGGCACATTTTTGAACATCATCTCTGAATCTGCAGTGTTCATCCCCGCACCTGGCCAGAGGAAGAGCTCAAAGGAGGTGTTTGTGGAACTGAAAGACTGAAATGTCTGATTGTCTTCAGGAGAAACAGTAAGAGTTGGCAATAAGAGAGTCTGGGGAGGAGCCCCTACTCCTGCCTCTGGTGGGCCCTGAATAAGAAACTCTGGACAGAGAAATGCCTGGAAGACTTTATCCTGTGTCTTGTGATGAGGGCATTTATCTTGGAATGGGCAGTCATGAGAGAGAGTGCGGTAAAATTCCCTCCTCAGGGGCCACTTAGAACTAATCCAGTCAGTGTGATTAGGGAGATGCTAAATGATAGCTTTGCTAAACAGCACTGCAGGGGTCATTAGAAATTTCCCCTCTGGTTTGTTAGACTAACTGATGGCAAGTGAAGTGAGGTGTCTGGGCTGCCCTCCAATCTTGATCTGATTTTGTGTGTCTGAGCATAGAGACACAGTCTGCCTTGCCAAGCTGCCTCAAATGTTCCCATCTTTGTTCTTGAAGGTTCTCAGACTGATGGGGTTCAAGGTTAGGATGAGTGAGAAGTAGAGTAGTGAGGAGTACTAGTTAGACTTTATTCTGCAATGGAAATGGCAACATGTAGTATACATTCCACCACCCTAATTTCTTTTTCTAATGGCAGACATTGCTAATCGATCAGAGCCTGGGTGGGCAACTCACATAGACAGGCATTACCAATCAATCTTAGTAGACACACTTGGATGCAAAAATTTTACCCCTCTGTTCTGTGTTATATAAGGTGAGGAGACAGCGCCCGCAACCCAGAGAGTAGGGCACCAGCCACATACACCAAGGCTGGCGGGTTCGAGTTCAGCCCAGGCCTGCTAAACAACAATGACAATTGCAACCAAGAAATAGCCGGGCATTGTGGTGGGCACCTGTAGTCCCAGCTACTTGGGAGGCTGAGGCAAATAAATCACTTAAGGCCAAGAGTATGAGGTTACTGTGAGCTGTGAAACCACAGCACTCTACCGAGGGTGACATAATGAGACTCTGTCTCAAAAAAAAAAAAAAAAAATATATATATATATATATATATATATATTATAGCAAGGAGAGTCATTAGGTTAGGGGATATGATTGAGGTTTTTGATAATTCATTTTGGGTTTGCCCCAGCCTGAGGTCCTGAGGGTGATACTCGAAGTTGGTTTTTGAGATCAGTTATTTTGTACCATGCCTCATCTTTCTAAGTGCCCTCCATGTTCCCATTTGCAAAGTTTCTTCATGTCCATAACCTCATTTTAACCTCACAGCATTCCTGGAAGATTGAGGCTGGCATGGCACTTTACAGATGAGGAAACTGAGATCAGAGACTTCAGACAGCATGTCCCAGTTTCATAGGTGATAGGCGATAGAACCGGGATTCAAACCAAAGACTGTTGGGCTCCAAAAGCTCTAGTTCCTTCCACTAGGGGCTTGTCCCAGGCTGCAGTAGCTATTTGCACCTGGCGGGGAAGTCCTACAGAAAAGGCAGAACAGGTTAGGGTGGTCATCTTGGTAACAATGACTTTCCTTGTCAATAATATCCCTGGCTTAAATAGGCCTGGGAAACTTGACTTTTGAATCACCCTTGTCTAATCTGCTCTGGTGCTGAGCCATGAGGAAGAAAGGCTCTGGCCCTGGGTGGGGGTCAGGAGACAGCTGGGGGAGGGAGGTTCTGCACAGATGGGGAGGGGTGAGGGCCCCTCACCATGGAGAATGAAGTTTCTGTCCTTGCACAGCTGGAATGAGGGCCCTGGAGCCAAGCAGCCAGGGCTGGGGAGGGGCCGGCCAACCTTTGGCACGTGAAATGCCACCCTGTGCTCATGGCAGATAATTCTTGGTGATAATTCATCCCACCAGCAGGCACACATTCTGAAAGCCCTGTCTGTTCCCGCCTCATGGAGTCCCTGCAGGAATGTGGGGGTGGAGAGGCTGGCCCCAGATGTAGGCAGAACTCAGGCTGGCTGGGTGGGCAGGGTGGCGTCTGGGCACTGCCTGGGGCTGGAGGAAGCCTTTGTGCTCTGGGCCTTAGGGACACCCCACCCATGTAGACACCCCATGGGGAGAGATGGCTGACACGCCAGGCTAGAGCCTGCTTTCTGAGCTGCTTCTTCTGGGACAGCCAAGGCGGAAGATGATTTTCTGGGTACAGCCTAGCATCTGAGTCACCTCCTTTTTCTCTGTCTGACCTTCTGTGGTGAATGCAACAGCCTTCATATCCACCCTGCCATGCTGGTCCAGACCAGCTGTGGGGATGTTCCTTCTGAATGGCAGGAGGTTGGGAGGCAGGGGCCTTCACCCCAAATGCATGGCACAATCTCTTGGGGAGCCTTTAAAACCCACTAAATCAGCTGGGTGCAGTGGCTTACACCTGTGATCCCAACTCTTTGGGAGGAAGATCACTTGAGGCCAGGAGTTAGAGACCAGCCCGTGCAACATCGTGAGACCGCATCTCTATAAAATATTTTAAAAATTGGGCGGCACCTGTAGCTCAGCGAGTAGGGCGCTGGCCCCATAACTGAAGGTGGCGGGTTCACACCCAGCCTCAGCCCAACTGCAAAACAAAAAAATAGCCAGGTGTTGTGGTGGGCACCTGTGGTCCCAGCTACTCGGGAGGCTGAGGCAAGAGAATCGCCTTAAGCCCAGGAGTTGGAGGTTGCTGTGAGCTGTGTGATGCCATGGCACTCTACTGAGGGCGATAAAGTGAGACTCTGTCTCTACAAAAAAAAAAAAAAAAAATTAAAAATTACCTGGGTGTGGTGGTGCTCACCTATAGTCCCAGCTACTCAGAAGACTGAACTGGGAGGATCAATTGAACCCAGGAGTTGGAGGTTGCAGGGAAGTATGATCCCACCACTGCTCTCCAGCCTGGGCAACAGAGTGAGATCCTATCTCTAAAAAAATTAGAATAAAGGGGTGGCGCCTATGGCTCAGTGAGTAGGACGCTGGCCCCATATGCCAGAGGTGGCAGTTCAAATCCAGCCCCGGCCAAAAACTGCAAAAAAAATTAGAATAAAAATAAAACCTTCCCAATCTCAGTGATCACTCCCATAGACTCTAGTATTTTGGTCCAGGGTGCTGGGGAGACATTGGCATCTGTTAAAACTCTGTGGTGATTCCTTAGCTCAGCAGGCTAAGGCGCAAGCCACGTACACCTGAGCTGGCGGGTTCAAATCCAGCCCGGGACCCGCCAAACAACAATGACGGCTGCAACCAAGAAATGGCCGGGCGTTGTGGCAGGCGCCTGTAGTCCCAGCTACTTGGGAGGTGGAGGCAGGAGACTCTCTTGAGCTCAGGAATTAGAGGTTGTTGTGAGCTGTGATGCCACGGCACTCTATCCAGGGTGATGGCTTGAGGCTGTCTCAAAAGAAAAAACAAACAAACAAACAAACAAACAAAAATCTGTGGTGGTTCCGATGATGTGGGCTAGGGTTGGGCGAGCCATTTCCAGGTGTGTGACGTTGAACGCCTGATGTGCCTCAGTTTCCTCATTTGTGAAATGTGGGCAGCAGCAGTCCTATTTCATGGGGTTAGTGGCAGGATTCAATGAGACAGTGCCAGGCGCAGAGCAAACGCTCAGACGGTATCGTGCCTATGGACAGTTCCTATTATTTTTTCCTTCTCACTCTGGCCTAGGGGATATTTCAGGGCCTTGAAGTCCCAGGGAAAAATTCTAAAGAGCAGATAGGTTCTTTCCAAGGGTCACATCATTAAGGCATCAGAGGTGACCAGAGGAGACTCCCTTGCTCTGACATTGAAGGTGATTGGGAGGTGGTGGCTGCTTCGTGGCTCCCATGGGGATCTCCATGACTCCTGCAGCTCTGGGAGAAGCCCTCAGTCCTTAGCAGGGCACGTGGAGCCCCTCTTGGTCTCTGCGAGGCAGACACACTGAACGCGGCCCCCTCCCAGCAGCCTCTCTGGGTAGGGGGGGGGACCTGCTCCACTGGGTGCCTCTGAGCCTGGCACGCAGCCCACAAGGGTGACACACAGACATGCCAGGACAGTCGGAGTTGTCCTGAACAGGGAATTAACTGGTCACAAGCTCAGCAGTAGCTGCTCCTTCCTGAACCCCTGGCGTGTGCTGGAATCACGGTACAGGCTTACGAAACCATGCAAGCCTCATGACTGCTCTTTCTGGCACACCCAGATGATAAGGGTCAGAGCTAAGTCTGTCCAGCCCCGAGCCCACTGAGCTCTGCAGCCTCCGGCCTCTGTTGGCCGTAGAGTTGCCTTAAACATGGAATCAGGGCCCAGAGCCAGGAAGTGCTGAGACTGCGGATGACACAGATGACAGAAATGCCGCAGCTTTCTTTGCTGCAGACCAGGGAGGGGATTTTAGGCAGGTACTTTTCCCTGAAGATGGGTTTTCTCATTTCCATAGAACTGCAGGATGGAACGAGTCACTGGAAATGTCCTGTCAGCCCTCCGACCTTAATGATCCGAGATTGCATTCGGGAGATTTCTGTGAGGAACCTGCCTACGGATGGCCTCAACAAATATTGTTGCCTGAATAAACGAAGGGAATTCAGCCCTAGCTGGGCACGAGGGCTCACACCTGTAATCCCAGCACTCTGGGAGGCCAAGGCAGGTGGATTGCTTGAGCTCAGGAATCCAAGACCAGCCTGAACACGAGGGAAACCCCGTCTCTACCAAAAATAGGAAAACTAGCCGGGCGTTGCTGCAGGCACCTGTAGTCCCAGCTACTCGGGAGGCTCTGGTAAGAGGATTGATTGAGCCCAAGTGTTTGAGGTTGCTGTGAGCTATGACTCCATGGCACCACTGCACCCAGGGTGACAGAGTGAGACTCTGTCTCAAAAAAAAAAGGACAGGTAGCCCATCCAGCAGCCATGACCTCACAGCCAGGAGCAGCTTGCTTGGGAGATCGAGCAGGAACTTGCCCAGGGGTCAACTATAGATCACTAAGTCGTGCAGAGACATTAGCTGAAGGTGTCCATAGTGCTAACAAAGTGGGGAATGAGCTCTGCTCTCACAAAGCTCAGATTCCAGTGTGAGAGAGGGATCCTGAGCAAGCAAACTGAGAAATACCAATTACAGAAAAGAGACTGGACAGCCTCCCTGGGAGGTGACTTTTCAGGGACCCAAATGTCAACAGAGAGGTGGCCAAGAGTAGGTGAGGGTACAGGTGTGCACAGGCAGAGGGAGGCAAAGGCCCCACTGGTGGGGGAAGATGGGGCAGAGCAGGGCAGATGGGAGTGCCCAAGGAGGGTGAAGGCCCAAGGAGGGAGGCCGTGGGATGCATTACCCAGAGCCCAGCCCTCCTTGGCTTGCCTAGGAGCAGGGGCGTGTGCAGGGTGAGAGTGGCACTGTGCTTTTGTCCTATGGGGAGAAGGAGGGAGAGGGCCTAGCTCACAGGCAAGGCGGGTGCTCTGCTGAAGCTGGGGGAGCGGCCGGCTGAGTGTCTGTGGGGGTCTGTGTGTGTGGTTGCTCTGAATCCAAGTCCACCCACGAGTAGTTTGAGACAGCTCTTGTTGGTACCTAAGCCACTATGTGAAGGGCCATTGAGTCACCCAGGAGAGAGCTATTTCCTTTCAATCCCATTCCTCCCATTACATCAAGGACAATGTCCACTTGCTGTCACATCACCCATATGTTCCTTGAACACTTGCTAATCTATTTTAACAAAGAGCAACTGGGCCTAGGCCCCAGCGGTCACAGTCTCTACCAGATGCAGAGGTCATGCTACTTGTTTTCCATGTGACATCTTAGTTCATGGTCATTGACACTGGCTTATTCTTACTATTGTAATACAAAACCTCCTCAAAGAAAATGATTTTTTTTTTTTTGAGACAGAACCTCAAGCTATCACCCTGGATAGAGTGCTGTGGCATCACAGCTCATAGCAACCTCCAATTCCTGGGCTCAAGTGAGTCTCCTGCCTCCGCCTCCCAAGTAGCTGGGACTACAGGCGCCCGCCACAACGCCCAGCCATTTTTTGGTTGCAGC
>CAUYRH010016395.1:0-22360 GCA_963574655.1 Perodicticus potto | reverse complement strand
CTGAGCCTGTAATCATCCCTGAAATCTGTTTTTTTGTCTAAACGTCTTGCTGTGGCTGAGTGAAGCCAGCGGCAGTGAACATAATGAACGCTTGTGAGCCTGTGGGGGGTACTGTACCGCCAATTCATACAGCACACCTTCAGTTGTTAGTAGTGGATACTTAGAGGTTCCCAGAACGGACAGTCCTTGCTCGTAGCAACACAGGTTATTCTGCTGGGCAAGTGCGGTACCTGGAAGTGTTACAGTAACTGCCAGGGCAGTGAAGAAAAGTCCTCATTCTGTGCCTACAAGAACTGAGGCTTCATAACCCTATTGTAAAAGATTTGCTGTCCTAATGTAGATTAAAGCACCACAGAGATGGGAGGGGTTTTGTTTGAGTTTTTATAATACACGGTATAAGAATTTAGAGTTCCCGGCATTTTAACGCATATGTTCCCTTTTATTTATTCTTGGAATTCAGCCTCAGTAGTCATGTAAACATGGCCCTCTGCTGCCTCCTCTTGCACTCAGGGCTCTTGGTAGCTGATATCTTCTTTATTTTTTTTTTAATTTTCTCTATACATATACATGTGTTTATTTGGTTTCCACTTTTTGCCTTCACAAAATTAAAAAGGCTTAAAATTTAACAACAATAACAATGTTCAAGATAAGGACTAGAAACAAAAACCTTGTAAAGAATGACAATAAACACATTCAGAAAAAATGAGATGATTGCTGCAACGAAATATTGAGCAATAGTAATAATAATAATAATAATGCAAAAAAGTAACATTCACATTGTCAGATCAGAGTATGTCTATCATAGAATGCTTTGACTTTGAGGTTCAGTATGGAGTCATCAATTAACTTCTTCTTGTCATTTTTTCCCCAAAGTCTCAAAAAATAGACAACTAATATTTATAAATAAAAATAAAAGATAATTTCAAAAAACAGGTCATGCCAAATCTGTAGCTGATATCTTCTAAAAGCTGCATTTGTTTTGTTTTGTTTTGTTTTTTGACACAGAGTCTCAAGCTGTTGCCCTCAGTAGAGTACTGTGGCATCACAGCTCACAGCAACCTCAAACTCTTGGCAATTCTCTTGCCTCAACCTCCCAAGTAGTTGGGACAATAGGCACCTGCCACAACACCTAGCTGTTTGTTGTTGTTGTTGTTGTTGCAGTTGTCATTGTTGTTTAACTGGCCCAGGCCGGGTTCGAACCCCCCAGCCTGGGTGTAGTGGCCGACGCCCTGCCCACTGAGCTACAGGTGCCGCCCTGAAAGCTGTAATTTCTTACCCCAAGTTGTTAATAAACTCGTGACTTTGCCATGATGGTGCCTTCCCAGCCCCTCTTCTCTGTCTCCCTTTTCAGACTCCCCAGCATCCTCCCCGCTGTTCAGGCCCTGAGGTAGATGAGTCCTCCTGGGCAGTTCCCACTCCTTCAGCCCCTCTGCCGTCCACTCCCAAGTCGTGCCCTTGGTGCCTCTTGACGATCCTGATCTGACATCCTCGTCCCCTGGGCAGTCACTCTCATGGATGCTGCTGGAGCCTCCTAGGTGGTCCAGCCCCTGGTAGAGTTGGACTTCCCAGGGCTGGAGGGATGGAGAGGTGGCTCGGGCTGTCAGGGACAGGCCAACGTCTGTGCCATGCAGCGTCCTTGAAGGGACTGTCCCTGAGACCTGAGCGCCCTGATGCCAGTCAAGGCTGACATGGGAGGAGTGGGTGAGAGAGCGCGAGGCTGGACCAGAGGGCGTCTGGCAGAGGTGCATGAGGACCAAAGAGACGAAAATGAGAACCAAATCTATTTCGTATTTATCCACGCACTCACTAGTTCTGTCGCTCTTCATTCTTCTTTGATCAGAATTTCCATCTACTATTTGCCTCTGCCTGAAAAACTTTATTATTTTAGAGACGGGGTCTCACTCTGTGGCCCAGGCTACACTGCAATGGCACCAATATAGCTCAGCGCAGCCTCAAACTCCCAGGCTCAAGTGATCGCCCCGCACCGCACTGCCCCCCAGTGCGGAGATTGCAGGTTGTTTGGCGCTTTGGAGACCTGGCTCCTCTGTCCCTTGGCTTTTCTAGCTCCCTGTGAGGAATCTTGTGTTAGTGTGACTTGTGTTCTTTGTCATGGCCTGTTGGTTTTTTCTCTACTTTTAGGATTTTCTTTTTATGTTTTCCAGCACATGTATTATGATATACCTCGGGATTCTTCTGTGTCTCTACTGAATGTATTCCATTTTTCTCTGGCTTCTTGAACAGATGAAATATACTTATAATTGATCTTTAAGGTCCTTATCTGCCAATTCTATCATCTGTGCCATTTCTGGGCTGTTTTATTTATATCGTTTTCTCCTTGTTATTACTCATATTTTTAATACTCATATTTTCTTATTTCTTGGTATAACTACTAATTTTCTTTTCTTTTCTCTCCCTTCCCTTCCCTTTTCTTTTCTTTCTAGACAGTCTCACTCTGTCGCCCTGGGTAGAGTGCAATGGCATCATAGCTCACAGCATAAGCTCAAACTCTTGGGTTCAAGTGATCCTCTTGCCTCAGCCTCTTGAGTAGTTGGGACTACAGGCACTTGCCACAATGCCTGGCTAGTTTTCTTTTTTCTTTTTTCTATTTTTAGTAGAGACAGGATCTTGCTCTGGCTCAGGCTGGTCTCCAACTTCTGAGCTCAGACGATCCTCCCTTCTTGGCCTCCCAGCCTGCTAGGATTATAGGCATGAGCCACCACATCTGCCCAGTTTTCCTTCCTTTTCTTTTCCTTTTGACAGAGTCTCATTCTTTCACCCATGACCTGGTGATCATGCCTGGAGTCCGCTGGCATGCTCATAGCTCATGGTAGCCTCCATCTCTTGGGCTCAAATGATCCTCCTGCCTCAGCCTCCCAAGTGGCTGGGATTATAGGTGTGCGGCACCGTGCCCGGCTGATTTCTAAATTTTTTGGTAGAGATGAGGTCTTCCTATTTGCCCAGACTGGACTTGAACTCCTGGCCACAGTTGATCCTCCTGCCTTGGCCTTGACAAGTACTGGGATTATAGGTCACGTGCCTGGCTAATGCCTGCTAATTTTTGATTGAATACCGACTTTTGGGAATTTTATACTGTTCAATCAGTATTCACTTAAAGCATGTTGCACTCTGTTCTGACACACTGTTAAGTTATTGCAGCTATCTGAGCCTTCTGAGGCTTACTTTAAAGCTTTGTTAGGATAGGTCCAAAGCAGCTTTTAGTGTAGGGTCAATTCAATCCCAATATTCAGGTGAGAAACTTCTGAGGCCACGACCCAGTGCTCCATGTATTACAAAGTCTTTCAATTCCAGCTGGCGGGAATGAGGACTATTTCCAGTCTCTGTAAGCTCCAAGAATTGTTTGGCCTCTGGCTTTCAGCGGCCCTGTCCCTCTGCATTCACAGAGCAGCGCGCAGCCGGAGACCATCCACAGTCTTCCAGAACCTTGTGTGCAGCATTTCTCTCTTGTGCTCTTCCTCACAAATTCTAGGTATCTTAGCCTACTTGAACTTCAGCCTCTATCTCCTCAATTCAGTGAAACGGACGGGTTCCCTTGGCTGAACTGCAGCCTTAACACTGAGGCATCGGGAGCAATCATAAGTGTCTCATCACTTATACTCCCTTCTCTGGGATCAAGTCCTAGCCAGTGCCCCCACACAGCTGCTTGATGAATACCTTTTGCACGGCTAGGGAATAAAATCAAAAGGGATATTTCCTTGATAATGAAATACATTCACATTCAGTTTTGCTTTTATAAAAAGTATAGAAAAGTACAAAGTAAAAACAAAATAAACTAAAATCATCCATAATCCCACCCTCCAACTAAAACAGATGGTCACAGTTTGGTTTATGCCCTTTACCTCTGTTTTTCCCCTCGTTTTCTAGTTTTTCATGGTAGGAGGACAATTTCCATCACAGGGAGCTTTTGTGCGTAGACAAGAAGTCCCTTGTAGTATAGTTTTTCATTTGCTTCTCTGGGGACCCAGACCTTGACCATTTTTATGGGACTTCTTGGCTTGAGATTTCTACCACATGTGCTGTGTATTTGGACCCCACAAGCATGCAGTACTGGTTTAAGGAATCCATTGATTTTTTTTTTTCTATCCAGAACCACCCCCAGGCAGATGGCAAACTTCTGTATAGCTTCTCTATGTTACTTGGTGATATTTTTACTATTCACATTTTTGTTTTGACTAAGCCATGCCTCATGCATTCCAGATTTGTGCATGGGTATTGAAACTCCAGTCCCAAGTCCCAGGGCCTCTAACTAGGTAAAACTTATATTTTTTGCAGTGTGGAGTCTGCATATATTTGATTTTTATGTACTTTAAATGTTTTACATATCTAGCCTAGTAATAGCAGCTCAGCTTTGTGATTCTAACTTAAGATGTTTAACTGATTACAATTTGTTGTTGGTCTTACTAAGTTTATATGCAATGTGAGAACATTTAACAGAACCCCCAAATTTTCATATTTATATCCTTAGTTTAGTAGATAATTAAAATTATTTAAGTTCTTGGGACGCTTTCTGTTTGAGTCAGATAATAGTCGTACTTAAAAAAGGAAATATATTGATTTATAAATATGGTTTAATAAATTAAAAGGAATTTAATTATGCTATGAAATGCAGCCCTAAATTAATGTTTAATAGCTGTATTTTTAAATAGAAAAATCAGATTGCAAAGCTGAACTCTAAGGATTTCGGAAGATCTAGGTTTTAAAATTTGTGACTGAATTATAGTATGCATTTATTTTATAGACTAAATTCCAAGTGGTCTTTTGCTTGCACCAATAGCTCACATCTGTCAGGCCGCAGATTCATAAATTCTTATGTGTTAGAAAGTACCTTCAGTATCATTAAATTGATGGCTATAGACAGAGTTTCAGTTATAGTTTCCCCTGTAGAAATACTATAGCAGCTTTTAACCTAAGCTATTAAATCATGATGTTGTCGGTTTAGTTTCATCATTAGAATGGCTAAAATAATTCTGACAACCATTTTACTGAGGAATCTCAGTTTATAGAGCTCTGAGTACAAAAGCCATGTTCCATCCAGTCCCTGTGCTGGATGGCAGGGATCTTAGAACACACTTGGACTTCATACGCTTTCAGCTTTCATGCGGTTTCAGAATTTGGAGTATACTTTTTTAGCTTACTGCAGTGGCAATATTGTAACCAATGAAGTTTACCCCAGGCACCATTATTGCTAATTGGAAATGTTTCCCAATACCTTGCCATGACCACTTGAATATAGTTGACACTGGAAATTTTTGACGGTTTCTATGGAGACTGAACTTTAAAAGGGGAGGGGCTAGGTGTTGCGTCTCACTCCTCTAATTCTAGCACTCTGGGAGGCTGTTTGAACTCAGAAATTCGAGACCAGCCTCGGTAAGAGTAAGACCCCTGTCTACTAAAAATAGGAAAATTGACCATCAGCACATGAATGGATTATAAATAAACTGTGGTATATGTACACCATGGAATACTATTCAGCCATAAATAGACTTTCCATCTTTTGTATTAACCTGGATGGAGTTGAAACACATTCTTCTTAGGAAAGCATCACAAGAATGGGAAAAAAATAAAGATAGGAAAATTAGGCAGGTACCTATAGTCCCAGCTATGTGGGAGGCTGGGGCAAGAAGATTGCTTGAGCCCAAGAATTTGAGGTTGCTGTGAGTTATGACACCATGGCACTCTACCCAGGGCAGTGAGACTCTGTCTCAAAAAAAGAAAGAAAGAAATATACTGTTTTAAAATTTTGTTTCCATCTGACTTAAAATCCTTCTTTCATTCTCTTCAGTTTGGGCTCCGGAGGGTAGAATTATGGGATGGGGAAGCAGGTTCTGCTTGAAGATGTCCCACCTGCCCTGGCCGCGGGCAGTGCTGGCGCTCCTGAGGGGTCACCGGTGATCCCCTGAGAGGCTCGGGGGCCTCCCCGTGGCATGGGAGAGCGGTCGCTGCTTGACCCTTTCTCATTCCTTCAGCTCCCTGTGGTGTCCTGGCCCACTTGTCCAGAGGTGGCCGTCTTGCTGAGGGAGCAGAACTGCAGACGGTGCAGGGTCCGCCACCTTCCTCAGGGCCCCTGGACGCTGGCACACACTTGCCAGGCCTGAGAGTGAGAGCCCAGCGTCTCCCTCCTACCTGGGCAGCAGTGTCACAGCAGCAGCACCGGGCACCAGGCTGGACAAGTGAATTGGCCATAGTCCGGTGAGAGGCAGTTTTCAGCCCTGAACTTGGTAAAGAAGAGGCTGTGTAGGAGCTCCCCGCCCAGGGTAGGGAAGACTCTTTTCACGTCCCCTATCCTTGGCACAAGAGAGAAGGGAAACAAACTTTTCACTGTGACTATTTTCTAAGAGCAGCGTGTCTGTGTGTGTGTCTGTGTCTCTCTGTGTCTCTCTGTGTGTGTCTGTGTCTCTCTGTGTGTGTCTGTGTGTCTCTCTGTGTCTGTGTGTCTCTGTGTGTGTCTGTGTGTCTGTCTGTGTGTGTCTCTGTCTCTCTGTGTCTCTGTGTGTCTCTGTCTCTCTCTGTCTCTCTGTGTGTCTGTGTCTCTGTGTGTCTGTCTGTGTGTGGAGTCGGGCAGGGGGAGGACCAAACTCCCTAAAGCAGCTGTTGTCGGGTTGCAGCCTCTCAGCAAACCCTGCAGGAAGCGGCAGGCCCCAGCGCCGGCAGTTCTCTGAGTTTATAATGAGGGTTCTTAGTGGTTTTATTCTTAGCTGAGGGTGCTGAGTCACCAATTCTGGCACTAGGCCCCTCACTCCTTCTTATCACGTGTCACTGACACTTTACAATCAATTACCCTGTGTATCTTCGGGGAGAACTGGCTTGATGGAGTGGAAAGCTCCCAGATGGGCAATGACAGTGCAATCTCACACCTCTCAACCTCAGCCTGCCTCGGGCCACTGCTCCCATCATGCTGCTGGGGACGGCTCTCACCGAAAGGAATGTAAATCGGAAGATGTGCCTGCAAGAAGTGTCAAGAAAGATGTCACAGAGGCCACCAACTGAGCAGCAGAACAGCAGGAATCTGAGAAACACTGTGGGGAAGGAGCAAAGATGTGAGAACTGTTTATTTTCTATCAAGGAGATTCCAAGCACATGGCTACTGTGACAACACGGGTCACAGACCAAAATGGACTGTGACAACACGGGTCACAAACCAAAATGGACTGGAGGGCTCTGCAACCACGTCAGATCCAAACTCTGTCCCTCAACACGTCCTTCTGACCTCCTGGCATCCTTCAGTGTCCCTCCAACTTTCTTGTGGTCTTTTCCATAAAACTCTTTCCTAACATTCATGTTACCAATGATATTTCTTAACACATAATTTGTAGATAAAGACAACCTATTGGAGCTTTTTTATGTGAATAAAAGACTTGACAATTTTTTCCCCAAACCAGCACAAAACAGAGAGGAGAAAGCACGAAGACTTCCTCATCCTTAACCCGAATCGCTCCCACACAAGTCACATAGGGCGGCTCAGTTCTCCTTGGCTCTCCTGGCACCCCTGACACCGGGCTCCGGTCACTTGGCCTTCTTGCCACCTTTCTGGGACTCCAAGGTGGCCTTCCTGACCTCCTCCTCTGGGATGAAGACGCTGACAGTGAAGTCGCTCGTCTCCGAGCCGTATTTGTTCTTTACCACCAGCCCGTATTTGCCCGAGTCGGCGGTGGTCACGTCGGTGATGGTGAAGTAGGCGGTCTTCCCGGCCTCGAACTTGAGGTTGCAGTGGTCATTTGAGGTCAGGAGCTTCTCATTCTTCAACCATGAGACCTCAGGACTTGGGTCACCCCACACGTTGCAGGTGAGATTAAGGGCCTGTTAGGAGAGGGAAGGAGATGAATCAGATATATGGATCCCTACAGAGGATGAATAAAGACCTCCCGGAGCAGGGTTTGAAGTAGTCACGTGTGGGCACCTGAGTGACCTGCAGTCTGAAGTAACGCGTGAGAAGCTGTTTTAAGGCCAGGACTTTCTGGAATGCTTATAACCAAAACCAGGCCGCTGAGGTTGCTTCTCTCCCCCACCTCCACCCTCTCTTTCATAAACACAAAGAAGCCTTTTGCTCTAATGTGGCATTTTAGATTCTGTCTTGGAAGAGAAATCTCCCCATTGCCATAATCACCACCTGCTCTCTTTTGAATTTCATTTTCCTCAACGATCCCAGCAGCAGAATTCTAACCGCGGCTTCAGAGAACATCATTTAATTTTCAAATTTCACTTTCCTCCTTCTCGTCCCTCCTCAGGCCCCATTCACTATCTTGCAGGTGCACCACCAAGATGCATTCCTCAAGAAAACCCAGTGGAAACTCCGTAGCTGGCTGCCTCCCTGCACTGACCACCTCCTTAATTGACCTAATTTTCGTGGACTGTTCATGCACCACATGCATCAGTACAGCAGGCCTCATTCCTTACGGTGGCCACCTCTGTATATTGGCCAGTTTCTTACACTCCTTTGGGTGGTCAACTTGGAGAGGTTGTACTGTATTCCCATTTGTGCCAAAACACTCTTATTCTAAAAGATCTATATTTAAGTCTATGGTTTTACTTTATTTTTCCTTGCAAAAATTTTAGATGGTTGTAGAGTCACATGCAGTGCTAAGAATCCAGATCTCTCTAGATCCTGTGTACCTGTTAGCTAGTTTCCCCAGTGATAACGTTTCACAAAACCATACTGCAAAATCACAACTGGTGCCCTGACTTTGCTACCACACTGATCTTATTGAGAGTTCCCTGATTTTACTTGTACGTATTTGTGTTTTTGTGTGTTTCATTCCATTCCATTTTATCACTAGTGTAGGTTCAGGTATCCACCACCACTATCAAAATACAGACTCTCTCCAGTACCCCCTCACCACAAGGACCCCCATCCTGCCCTTCTATAACACATCCACCTCCCCATCCGACTTCTCAGCCCTCTTCCTAATCTCTGGAAACCAGTGAACTGTTTTCCATTTGTGAAATGTTACTTCAAAAATATCATTAAAATAGAATCATACAGTACGTAACCTTTCAAAATCACCTTTGTCAATCAGCCTAATTCCTTACGAAGCCATCCAAGCTGCTGCATGGATTAACAGTTTGTCCTTTCTATGGCTGGGTAGCATGTCATGGCCTAACTGGCTCCATGGACAAAAATGCTTTTTCGCAGTTCTCTCATGTTTCACGTTCCCAGGCCAATAAGATTTGCTGACCAGAACTTTATAACTTTCTACGTCACTCATCTATTCCCTTTTGAGCCCCCCCAGCCCCCAGAAACAGCAGAGTCTCCCTGCAGCCACAGATAACTATAACATCTTATCACACAACCTGGTTGTCTGGAGAAGACAAGTTAAGTGACACCCCAGCACATGTTGTGCCCAAGGACCCTGCTAGGGAACCGACTCCCCACATGTGGTCTATGCACAAGGCTGAAAGAATGACCAGCACTAACCCCTGACTCTTTATATGCCAAGCCTCCGCCCTGGGAGGGACTTACCTACCACCTTTATCATGTGACATGTGCCCCAACATGACTTCTCCCTGTGCTCGGGTGCCCTGCACTCCACGCCAAGCGTGTTACGATGCTTACCCACGTCATGCGTGATTCACTTCAACTACAAAACTCTGGCCCCTCAGTTCAGGGAGGTGAATTTGAGGTAGTCCATTCCTCCCACCTCCCAGGTCATTCGTTCTCCATAATAAATCTTTCTTCCTCAACAATCCTCATTGTCTTAGTAGTTGCCTTTCTGTGGGGTGAGCAAGAGAGGGAGCTCCTCTTGTGGGTTCATTCATGATGGCATATCTATCCCATAAGCTGTGGGGGCTTTTTCCAGTTTGAGGCCTATTATGAATAGAGTTGCTATCAACAGTTGTATGCAGGTTTTTATGTGAATGTAAGTTTTCATTTCTCTAGGATAACTGTCCAGTGCTGGGTTGTATGGTAAATGCACGTTTTATTATTTTTTCCAGAAATTGCCAAACTGTTTTCCTGAGTGGCTGTACACTTTTGGTTCACATTCCTACAATCAATATACAAGTGATTCAGTCTCTCCACATCCTCACTAGCATCCATTGTCATATATTATTTTAAATTTAATTATTTTTCTATTGTTAGAGACAGGGTCTGGCTGTGGTGCCTGAGTTGAATGCAAAACTCCTGGGCTAAAGTGATCCTCCCACCTCAGCCTCCCTAGTAGCTGGGACTACAGGCGTGCACCACCATGCCTGACTCCTATTTTTTATTATGGTGAGAGAGAATACCCAGAAAAAGTAAAGTCTGAGAGAACAAAAGCAGAAGTCCTCCCTGAGATGACTCAGCTGTTAGGAATTTGTAAAAAACTAACTTCCTGGGGCCTGGGAACTAATGCTTGCTTCTGCTTCTGATTCTGTAAAAGCCTGTGATTCTGTGAAAGCTCGAGCCCACCTTCTCCAGCTCAATTCGAACTGACCGATGAGAAGAGGACCCATGGACAAACAGCCCTCGACTGCAGATAAAAGGGAAAACAGAGGCAGTCGGGGAGCCTGGCATTTTGGACTGCAGTCTGCGTGGCTCCGCCAGCTGGAATAAAGCCCTTCCTCCACACCTCGGTGTGTGAGTGTTCATTCTCTCCCTCGGGCCTTGTCTTCTGGCAACAACTGCAGTTTTGATAAGTGTGTCATGATATTCATTGTGGTTTCAATTTTCATTTTCCTGATGGCTAACGATGTTGAGTTTACTTCACATTTTAAATTCCATGCCTGGGTTTTTTGTCTTCTAAAATCCCTGAATTACACAAGAGCTAGGGCTCCCCATACACAAAGAAAAGGATGGTGGCGCCTGTGGCTCAAGGGAGTAGGGCGCCGGCTCCATATACCGGAGGTGGCAGGTTCAAACCTGGCCCCAGCCAAAAAAGAAAAAGAAAACAAGAAAAGGGTATCCTTCTAAATACCCTTGTAAAGGGTCTCCTGTGATCACTTGTTATGCCTTTTGTAGGTGCATCATTTAAAATTGGGTAGATGAAGAAATATGTTCTCCTCCCATCACTAATGAACATTTTTTCAGTGAATTATTCTACGGTGTATTTCTGCAAGAAAAATGTGAGTCAAAGTATTGCCATTATACTTAATCCAAACAGACCAGTTATATGATTTTGGAAACTGTGATTACCCTGAGTTAAAACTTTTAACAGAAACAAAGACTCGCAAACAGCTCAGGCATCATGGAAAATTCTTATCCATTCTTCAGACTTGAGTTACAGATTACAAAATGCTTTCAAATACATTCTCTCAAGTCTCGCTACAATATAGGGAGTCACATATTTTTAACCTCATCATGTGAAAAAAATGGAGAAGGGAGTTTAAGAACAAAAGCAACCTTGCACAATGTTTAAAGGCAGAAGCAGCACAGCTGCGTGAAACCTCCCTCTGAGGCGTTTTAACACTCCTGGCTTTGTTAAACCTGAATTCCACCCACGTCTTCACTGCCCTTCGAAGTGGAAAAGTTCAGTTCTACTGCACATATCTCTACCCCTACGACTAGTATATTAGACTTGTTTTGATGAAACATAAAGATGAAGAAAGGGAATCCAGGTTAGAAATGATGTGCATTGCCTCCCAGAAAGATTATTATAGAGCCAGGTTATACCGGTTGAAAGCCAATGGAAGGAAGGCAGCCTATGGAAATTCACAGAGCAGCGTGTTTCCCTTCAAAGGCGAGGCACTTAATAGAATAGTCCTTTTCCCACTATGTGCTAGAGGTCATTTCTTTCTTCAATTATGTTTGTCATAACGTTATGACTGACCGTGTTCAGTTTCTCACAATTTTATTTATTTATTTATTTATTTATTTATTTATTTATTTATTTATTTATTTTTTGAGACAGAGCCTCAAGCTGTCACCCTGAGTAGAGTGCTGTCCCAGCTGTTTTGGGGTTGCAGCCATCATTGTTGTTTGGCGGGCCCAGGCTGGATTCGAACCTGCCAGCTCAGGTGTATGTGGCTGGCGCCTTAGCCACTTGAGCCACAGGCGCCGAGCTAGTTTCTCACAATTTTAAAGGGTGAGTCTGGGAAGGTACTAAGTGAGGTCTGTATGTCTGTAAGCGACAAACTTGGATCCTGATGTTCGGCCTATAGAAAGCCAGCAGCACTTGTAACCTGGTGCGTGTATTTGACCAAGTATAAGCAGCCACGGAGTAAGGCAAAGATGCTGGGATGTTAAGTGTGTCTTAGAAGATGGCACCAAGTGTGAGGTACTGGACCCCATTCCTCACATAAAGGGGCAGGCAAGGGAGTCCTCTATGCTTACCTTGCCCTCCTGGATGGTGACCACATCCGGGAGGCCACCCAACACCCGCGCGCGATCTGCAAGCACAGACGTGTCTGGTTAATCACAGCAGAGATGAGGACCCGCAGTCACACACACAGAAACATCCCCGGGAACTAACTGTCCCATCCAGTTCCCCCTTCCCCAAATTTTAAACTATTTTCGAAACACAAAAGAAGAAAATGATCCCCTGATTCTGGACCTTACCCCTTCCTTACCTGCATATTGTGTGCAGGCAGATGCCTGTATCTGGCCCTAAAATACCAGCTAACATATGTATGAAAGCTTCGTCAGAGCCAGACCCGCTCTGGAACTTTCCATGGCTATTCTCAGCCCTGGCCCTTCTGCTGCTTAGAGGAGGCTCGGCCCAAAGAAGCAGAATGGATCCATATGGACGGCTCCCAAGCCTGGCTTGGCCTCTTTTATGGGTTTCCATAAGATGAAAAAGGGCTGCAAATGGAGGGGCCGTATGCTAGGAGATCGGGCAGCTCCTGCAGACGTGAGCCTTCTTTGAGGCCTTCCCCAGAGAGCTGTGCTTTCTTGTTTCTTGGTAGCTCTTGGCAGTGCTGTGCAGGCCACTGTCTGGGGCTGTGAGTGGAAATGCCCCAGATGAGGCTACAAGAAATGGGATAGGTGCTCAGATGCACGGCTGGCGTCCTCAGCCAAGTCATGCTCTCTGGGTGTGACTACCTCAGTCCCTGGGAAGAGTGCCTTTCTGTAATTTCCTGGAAGGCGTCCTTTCTGGTATGCATGCCACGGCCACTTTCCTCTTATTTGTAGGCCTACTTCAATTAATTTGTGACTCTTAATCCCCATTTCTACAAGTTCCTTCTCCACTAAGTTGGGCTGAAGCTTTGCTTTGAGTGGCACGCGACAGCATTCTGCTGATTCCCTGCGCCACGTGGAATCTTAACCCATCATCGGGCTCCCTGTGTGACTTGCTGTACAATACTGGGCCGGTCACCTCCTGCGTGAGCCTCAGTCTCCTGATCTGTAGAATGGGGGAGAGGTTACAGAAGCTGTGTGGACATTAAGTTTCCAAACTCTGCTCCACAAAGTCAGGGGGATTCCTTTGGGGGTATGAGAGGAGGTAGGGAAGGGGGCACCGAGTTAGGGAGCCTGGAGTCCATCCCAACCTCAGTTATGAGTATGAATAACTCAGTTTTTACCTATTTTAGGTATTGGGGCTGTGGGGAAGACTTTGCCTGCAATAAGTATTTCATGGCTTATAAAAGCATAAAATCATAAAGCTAGATCTCCAAGTTCTTTTCCAGGTCTAAAGAGTTCAGAAACCAGAAGATCAGCCTCCTTGCCCTAGTTCAAAAATCGGAAGAGGTGGGACGCTGCTTGCAGGTGTGAGCTTTGCTCGGCAGGCAAGAAATGCTCCTCACAAACGCAGGGTGCGGGTCGAGGGAGGGAGGAGGAAAGAGGAGAAAGGAGCACAGGGTCTCAGCAGCAAGTTCAAGGTCCACAGTCCACCCTGAAGGCCTGGAGCCACTAGCAGGTGGAAGGATGATGTCACTTCGGGCCCCTCTCCTTCAAACCCAGCTCAGAACGACTCTACCACTTTAACCTGTATAAAATTTTAAATCCTGGCTCCTACACTGAGAAAGAAACTGAGTGAGTATTAAGGATTAGTCTGTGATTTCCAGGATCCTGTGAGACGGAGCTCTGAAAATCTCGTGTGTGATCAAACAGCTGACGGGAGTAAGTGTGAGTATGTTTCCCGGTGCACGGAGTTGACAGCTCAGTGTTTGTCCCCTTGGACTGAGTCTCCTTAAGGGAGAGAAGGGACGCCTGACTCAGCACCTTTCTCTGACAGGAGCTGGTGGGAAAATGAACAGTAGTAGTTGGGGACAAGTTATAATGATCTACCTGTTGTCAAATGTTTCCCGAGATTTCCCTTCCCTAATGGCTATATATTTTCCTGGCACATTGTGCCTGTAAGTGACTATCAACCTCTTGTGTGATTTGCAGCAAAGCGATTTCTCAGGGTGTCTGGGTCAAGACCAAGGGCTAGGTGACATTCTTCTAATGTAACCTGAAACTCTCTTTTCATAGACACTCTTATGCAAAAGGCTAAAATGAAAACAGAGTAAAAAGTAGAACGGCTAAGATTTGAAGTAAAAAAAAAAAGAGAGAGAGAAAGCACTCCACTCTCCCCCATCTGTAGTCACAATGGCAAAATAAAACTATATTTTGAATCTACCCCAGTAGTAAATGTGAAAGTGGTTGACTTACTTTTCTCAGCAATGGCAGCTTGTCTGTGGTTGACAGAAACAAACACACAAACAAAAAGAGCAGTGTTTAGTGCATTTCGAAGGAGCTGACCCTGGCTGCATTTTCTTGCCTCAGACACAACTGGCTGCTCTGTGTGGCGGGAAGTGCTATTTTTACCGCACTGGCTGGCATAAAAGACTCTTTCCAACACTCAGACCGGCAAGCAGTACGCAAGTTGCCAGGGAAGTTAGTGCATAAGGACAGCGCTTACTGGGACAAGGGACTTACTTCAACCTCTGGAACTCAGCAAAGGCCTCTTCATATGCTTTAAGAGAAAAAAGAAAAGTTAGAATTTTCTCATCCAGAATTGATGCCATAGGACTGATTAAAATTTATAACTTGAGATCGTTGTGATCAGTCTAAAGACGACTAACCTGACTTTGATTAAGACTGGAAAAAAGGCCGGGTGCAGTGACTCGACCCTATAATCCCAGCACTCTGGGAGGCCACGGCAGGTGGATTGCTTGAGCTCAGGAGTTTGAGACCAGACCACACAAGAGCGAGACCCTGTCTCTACTAAAAATAGAAAAACTAGCTGGGAGTTGTGGCATGTGACTGTAGTCCCTGTTACTCGGGAGACTGAGGCAGGAGGATCACTTGAGCCCAAGAGTTTGAGGTTGCTGTGAGCTATGGCACCATGGCACTCTATCCAGAGTGACAAAATGAGACTGACTCTGTCTCAAAAAAAGAAACCAAAAAAAAAGATATACCTAAGCGTTCCCTCCACAGCTCAATGGACTTAATAGGTAAGCAAACACTTTCTAGGCAGAAAATATGAAATAATGGATTTCGGAACCTTTCAACTCAGTGGGAGATCTTCCACCCCTGCAATGGAAAGGCAAAGGTTTGCTCCACCAATGAAAAAAACGGGAACAAAAGCTTCTCTGATGCTCCAGATGCTTATTAGGCAACCAGCTTTTCCTTGTGTTAAGTTATTCCAGACATCATGCCTCCCAGGTAGACAGTTAAAGGCCTTTGTGTTGTTCGTCTGGTCTATTTGGGCAAAAGAGCAGGACCTGCTCCTGTCGTCAGAGGTGGGGCCGTGCTTGCCTGCGGTCGTGATGGAGCTGAGGCCGACCGAGACCTGGAAATGAGAACCATCTAATTCCAGACTAATCTCTCCTCCGCGCCTGCAGAGCGAGCCACTCTGAAGACTTCAGGCTACCTCGCAGCTTCATTTTGAAACCCCTCTGACCTCATCCACAAGATCCTCTGTGGTTTAGGAATTATAATGTTTTAAGTCGCTAGAGAATACTGTCCAGGTTCTTATTTTACAGATGGAAAAGTAAGGATAAAGCTGGCCTTAGAGTTGCTGGTCCTTATTTTATTTTGTCTGTAAACTGAGGGGACAGTGGTCAGGCCAATCCGAGCTGAGCGTCCAGTGCTGCCCTTTGTCCCCACGCCACACTGAGAGGAGAAGGGTGCGGCTGTGTTTGGGGGCGAGGCAGTGCTGGCAAGATGATCCACACTTTCTGCTTAGGGGGGACTTGAGAGTGGGCAGTTAAATAGGCTTTGGTGGGCCAGAGAGTATACAGATCAGATTTTCTAAAAAACTCTATAGTAAATGTATTCACCCGTTTATCGCTCTCCTCTTCCTACTGTGACCACCTGGGCTGCAGAAGGAGTCCTATGTCTGTGCACTTACGATGCCAGCAAATGTGGCCCAGACAGCCCAGGTCCCTCAGGGGCAGCTCCCAGCACTGTGGATCCTGCTGGGGTCCTGGTACTGGTGGGTGCGGGTGAAGGGGGACTCTGCACTGAAATATCTCTAGGCAGGGTTGAAAGGCTGCTCCCTACATGATGAATCCACTCTCTGAGGATAAAACAAACTAAGAGTTATTGCATATTTAGATTATATTTTAATTTTTTTTTTGGAGACAGTCTCACTATCTCGCCCTCGGTAGCATGGCATCACAGCTCATGGCAACCGCAAACTCTTGGGCTTAAGCAATTCTCTTGCCTCAGCCTCCCAAGTAGCTGGGACTACAGGTGCCCACCACAGTAGCCGGCTATTTTTTTTGGTTGGAGTTGTCATTGTTGTTTGGCAGGCCTGGGCTGGGTTCAAACACGCCAGCTCCGGTGTAGGTGGCTGGCGCCCCAGCCGCTGAGCTACAGTTGCCAACCCAAGATTATATTTTAATATACTAAGAAGTGGAGAGAAAAGTCAATCTATAGCTTCCTTTAGTTACTTTAATACAATACAAACTGCTCTAAAGAATCTGATGAACGGCGTCATACCGGAAGAGAGAGGAATGGCATGCTGCTTTTAACCTTTCACTTACAGTTGTGCGTGTTTTTAACTTTAAACATTGTAATTAATAGCTGCTCCTCACCTCTTGTCCCTGCTCTTAGATGTAAACCCTTGTCTGCAGCTCTCATCACTTTCTTCTCTTCTCTCCAGAACCCTCATTCTCTCAGCAGATGGCCAAGAAATCTGAGGCCATATGGACCCCACCTCTTGGCTTCCTTCTGCTCCCTTCAATATCTGTCTCTGCTTGTTCGCTCCCCTCTAGGTTCTGAAGAAGAGGTGTCCCAGCTCCTTCCCTAGGCCAACACTGTTGCCTCTGCCGTTTGCACAACTGTAAGTAAAAAGTCAAACCTTCCATTCTTCAGAACTTGGTCCTCGATTCCCTTCGCTTCTTCTCCCGTATTTGCAAACATCTGGTTTCCTTGGCCTCCATGAACATGCTCAAATTTTACTCACTGTAAGCAACCCTTTGTCAGCGCCTATTCTTGTGGGAGGGACCCATCCGCTTCCCTTCTTTGTGAGCATCTTTCTTTCCTCGTTACTGTCTTCACCTTACTTTTCTCTGATTCTCTACCCCCTAAATTCTTGCTTCAACCAAGGCTGAATGAAAATCGTTTTATCAAATTCACTGATAAATACAAAGTTCATGGGAGGCCATCACTTTGGACTGAGTTCCCAGGCTAGCCCTCAGCAGAGCAGACCAGACAGTGACGGAGTCGGCCTCATGCTCGGTGCCACACAATTGAACCCAACTTTAAAATACACCATTAAAAAAAAAATGGTAGATTGACAATCAGAAAGGGTCTGGTCAACCTGAGCCAACGTGATAAAGAAGTCCTAAATCCCACGTGGAAAGTACTCTGAAGTACTCCGATGCTAACCAATCTGCTTTTTACACAGCACTGATCCTGCTCAAGTTTTCTTACAAAACCCAACTGTTCTGCTGTGCCCAGCGGAGTGCCTTTCTATTTCATAGATGGGGTACTACCTGATTCATGAATAGCTAATAAAAGTCGATTAGACCTTTAAACTTAATTTCTTAGAATGCTGTTTTTTTTTTTTGAATAAGTTTTATTTACATACTTTTCCTTTTTTTTTGGAGATGGGGGTCTTTCTATGTTTGTGGTCTCAAACTTCTGGACTCAAAGGGATCCTCCTGCCTTAGCCCCCCAGTGGCTGAGAACACAGGTAATGCACTGACTCAGGTAAAATTTTAGTCTTTGACATCATCAACATCATATCTCTTTTGATATCAACAACATAATGATGGCCTCTTTTCACCCTTCATTCTTTTTCTTTTTCTTTTTTTAATTTCTCTTTTTTTTTTTTGAGACAAAGCTTCAAACTGTCGCCCTGGGTACCTGGGTAGAGTGCGGTGGTATCATAGCTCATAGCAACCTCCAACTCCTGGGCTCAAGTGAGTCTCCTGCCTCTGCCTCCCAAGTAGCTGGGACTACAGGCGCCCGCCACAAAGTCCGGCTGTTTTTTTTGTTGCAGTCATCAGTTGTTTGGTGGGCCCAGGCTGGATTTGAACCGCCAGCTCAGGTGTATGTGGCTGGCGCCTTAGCCGCTTGAGCCACAGGCGTCGAGCCCTTCATTCTTTTTTGAAAGTCCACTCCTCTATAGCAGATCTGAATCTGCAAAATATTCATTTACCTTGTCCAGAAAGATCCACTGTCTTCTGGTGTCCGGTTTTGCCATCGAAGAGCTCCATCACATACTTCCCTTTGTCATTCGGAGTGGGTTCATTGATTTGTAGCCAGATCTGCTCCCCGGTGACCCCACCCTTAACTCTCTCTGAGTACTTTATGGCAGCCCCACTGTTAAAATCAAAGAGAGCTGATCTTTACCTTGTCTGTTACTGAAGACATCTTATCATAAAGTTTTACAGGCTTTCAAAAACCATGGGATCTGCACAAGTTATTCCTCTGTTTCAGAGAAACTATGAGTGCCAATGTACAGGACTGGGATTCCAAGGCCCTGGTCTGGGAGTCTGAACATTAATTTTACTACCCGTAGCAGTCTGGGCCCCAGAACAGATTGCAACATTAATACTTCTCAGTGGTATTAATTATTTTTGTTTTTGCTTGGATTTATTTGTAGGACTAAGGGAATCTTTAATGCTGAATGAAAGGTCAAACTGCATGCTTTGTAGAGATAATCTGTGACTACAAATCAAATTTTACAAGCTAGTCTGTGCTTATGGAGGGTCATCTGTGCCTGACATCCACTGAGATATGTTGTTACAAACCTATTTAAAATGTATGCACAAATGCCAAGAGTGAATGGAAAGCAGAGTTGCTTCTAAAATGAATGAGGCGCGTTCTCTGCCTCCTGGGTGTGGGTTTCTCAGTATTCCACAGTAGGTCGTGAGTGGTCCGTGCATTGTACTCTCTATAGAAGAAGAAAAGGAAGTCTCACCCTTTGCTTTGTGATCTGCTGGTCTAGAAATGTTACTATTATAGATGAAATGGGAGAAACATAGGTAGATGTACTCTTGGTGATATCACAAGAAACTTTATGAAGAGTTTGTAAAAATGTGAGGAAATAAGGAAGAAAGCAGTATATGAAACTATTATAGCAACAATTATGGACAGAAAAAAGACTGGAGGAAGTGCTCCAAATTGTGCATATATTGCTAATAAAACTATCATTTTATATGTTTTTCTAATTTGTAATGGGATGTTATAAATGTGTTTTCTAAAATCAGCATGTTTATGTTTGTAGTTGTAATAAACAAAACAAACTTTTAAAAGCACAGAAAAAAATTCCACCAAAAAAACAACATAGTATTTTTCTTATATGGTAATCTCCCTGCTATCTAGCACCCATGGGGATTGGTAGATTCCAGATATATGGGGTTTCCGGTTGCTTGAGAGTTACTATTAAATGTGGGCCTAATTCTATACACCATACCATACTATACCTTCTGTATGGACTTGATATTAATAATGAAATATACTAGTTGAAAGCAGATTAAAACAAAGACAAACTTTACTTAATGTAACACAGTTTTACTATATTATAAAACAGCTTGGCAAATGCAGTGTACAATTACTTAAATGGTGGTCAATACACTTTTCAAGTTCACTACCATATTTTTTTAACTTCAAGTAACACACATTAACATGTAAATCTGTGATAGAGAGCAACTGGGAGCCATGGGCATGATACATGAGTGCTGGCTGACTAGCAGCACCGAGCACCAAGTGTCAACTCTGATTTAGTTTCTTTAGCCAGGTCATGTGCTGGTGCTTGAGTTCTGGGAACAGGGAGTTTACTGTTATCACTATATTCTTTAAAGAATGTTTATTATCTAAAAAGATATTAAAAACTAAAATGACATAAAATACAGGGCAAAGAAACCCATCTGTACCTTGCAAATTTAGCCTGAGCAGTAGGTCTGTCTTAGAGGATTAGATTGTTCTCTGCTTTGTCATAATAAATCTGTTTGAATTCCTTAATCTCTAACATGCATAACAGTACCTGACATTTGTAAAGTGTTTCAGAGAGAATAGGTATTATTGCTCCTGTTTTATATAAGAGAAAACTGAGATTCAGAAGATTAAATGACTTGTCCAATATCATAAGGGCCCATGTCTCAGATCATGGAATCCCAAAGGTGAACTTGAACAGAATCCCTCTATAACTCCACGAAGGTAGCCTGGAATTAGAACAGATCTTCAGGTGAGGAGTAGTGGCTCACACCTGTAATCCTAGCACTCTAGAAGGCCCAGCAGTGGATTGCCTGCGCTCAGGAGTTTAAGAGACCAGCCCGAGCAAGACCAAGACCCTGTTGCTACCAAAAATAAACAAACATGCTGGGCGTGGTGGTGGGCACCGGTAGTCCCAGTTACTCAGGAGGTTGAGGCAAGAGACTTGCTCAAGCCCAGGAGTTTGAGGTTGCTGTGAGCTATGACGCCACAGGACTCTACCCAGGGCGACATAGTGAGACTCTTTCTCAAAAAAAAAAAAAAACAAAGATCTTCAGGTTCAATGCAGTTCAAATACATGTTCCTCAAAATCATCTTGAGATCTCTAAAGCCTTCTGGGACAGACAAGAAACATGCTAATGCCCAACCATGCCAATGGCAATGACAATAGCCTTGGGCACTCCTCCGGAGGAGGTTTCTTTGGTAAATGGGCCATTAATTCACATGGTGTGAATTCTGGCACACACTGCAGCATTTTAATGCCAGAAAATAGGCTGTGTCCACTGCATATAGAAAGAGAAGGCTGAGAATGTGGTTCTGGGCACCTGGTGGAGCAGAGAAAGCCCAAGCATGACTGTCTGGAGTTGGAGGTTTACATTATCGAGCTATCTGTTGATTACGATACCTCTTAGATCACCAAGGAAGATTTACTATAGCCATTGCTGGCCTCACCCTGGACAAACGGGGTTGGGAGAGAGCTAGCCTCGCAGCAAGGGAAAGCTCTGGTGTTTCTGTGCTGTGCTCATTACTGTCAGACTTGAGCATCAATAAGACTCCTTACCAAAGATGAACAGAAGATTTTTTCTCACTCCCCGCAGCCCCACAGCAAACAGGTTCCCATCTACTCACTTGTGGGACCAGTTAACTTTCAAATCATCCAGGTAGTAAGTAACAGAAGAGTAAAGTCGGATGCCCTCTGCTGTGCTCTGGATCTTCAGGTCTGTAGCAGACAGAGCTGAGAGAAGAAAACAGCATATTTCATGCATCTGTCAGCCCATCCTGGCAGGGGAACCATAACAATAATATTGTGGTATACAGTTTTTAACTTACCTATTTTTTTGCATATTTCTGTTATCAGGTCTTTAAAGGCTGTGGATAGAGGTGGAGAGCCAAATCTTTAGCATAAAAATGCTCAATGTAAGGTCCAATCTCAAATAGTTAGTTCTCAAAAATTCCCTGTCTAGTGAAGGGAATTGGACAAGTGCTCTTTGAGGAAATAACTCAATTTTTATCAGGTTTTTAAAGATCCTGGCTTATTGCTATTTTTTTTCTTTAATTCTTTATAACTGTAGCCATATTTACATTCTAGAGAAAGGGCCACAGTGAGATTTCCAGGCAGGTTCTTGGCTTTAGAATTCTTTCTTATGTCCTAGGAAGCCTTGGTTTACATTAGAGGATGATTTCTTACCCGTATTAGCAATTTGTAATGAATGAACCATCTAGGTTCCCTGGTCTTTCTTAGCCTTAGTGCTTTTTACCAATAAATACATTTAGCCCTCCTCTACCAAGACCAGGAAGGAAAAATCAGTCAGACTTCTGCTGTCAGCAGTTCTATGAAAGATTTGAAGTTTGGGGTGACATTTTTTCATCATCATGATAAATTTGTCCTTAGTCTCTGAATTTCTGAAAAATGGCAATTTCTTTCTTGCTTTGCTAATAACTGTGAGGCTTCAAATTTTCTATATAAATGTTTCTTGCTACCTTTAAGAGTGGATTTTTTTGTTTTGGTCATGCTTCTCAAAAAAGTTTTTGATCCTTAATGAGAAAGTCTCTTGAATGTTATCGCAATCAGGTTGATGAAAATATCTCCAATTGTATCTGAAGCCCGCACACTGTACC
>CAUYRH010016394.1:0-28311 GCA_963574655.1 Perodicticus potto | reverse complement strand
CAGTGCTTATACCTTTTATTTATTTATTTTTTTTGAGACAGAGCCTTAAGCTGTCACCCTGTATAGAGTGCTGTGGCATCAAAGCTCACAGCAACCTCCAATTCCTGGGCTCAAGCGAGTCTCCTGCCTCTGCCTCCCAAGCAGCTGAGACTACAGGCGCTCACCACAACGCCTGGCCATTTTTTGGTTGCAGCCGTCATTGTTGTTTGGCGGATCCGGCTGGATTCGAACCCGCCAGCTCAGGTGCACGTGGCTGGTGCCTTAGCCTGCTGAGCCACAGGCGCCAAGCCTGTTCATCGTTTTAATTATAACCTATCTAGTCTATATATTTAAAGTGGTTTTCTTGTATATAGCATATAATAGGATCTTACTTTTTTTTCTTTTTTGAGACAGAGTCTCTGTTGCCCTGGGTAGTGTGCTGTGGCATCATACCTCACAGCAACCTCAAACTCTTAGGGTCAAGTGATCCTCTTGCCTTACCCTCCCAAGTAGCTAGGACTACAGGGACCCACAATGACATCCAGCTAGTTTTCTATTTTTAACAGAAGCAGAGGTCTCATTCTTGCTCAGGCTGGTATCAAACTCCTGAGCTCAGGCTATCCACCAGCACTACTCCCAGAGTACTAGAATTATAGGCATGTGCTGCCTTGCCAGGCTGGGATCTTACTTTTTTTAAATCTAATCTGACAATCTCTGACTTTTAATTGGAGTGTTTAGACCATTTACATTTAACATAATTATTGACATGGTTAAGTTTAAATCTATTATTTGTTACTGGTTTCCTGTTAGTCTCCTCTGTTCTTATTATTTTCTCTTTTTTAACTGGTTCTTTTGAATTAATTCATGCTTTTTAATATTTCATGTATGTCCATTGTCAGACATATATATATGCATACACTTATGTATGTATGTATATATGTAAAACCTCTGTATTTTGTTTTTTAATGATTGCTCTACACTTCATAATATGCATTTTAACTCATAATATATGTTCAATTAATGTAATACCACCTTATGTGTAATGTAAAATCTTTACAGTTACAGACTTACCATGGTTCATCTTTGTGATGGTGGGAAAGCAATACACATTCAGTAGAAACCATACTTCTGTGAATTTTGATATTTTCCTGGGCTAGCAATATGCCATATGATACTCTCTGGCAATGCTGGGCAACCTCAGAGTAGCAGATCCCAGTCAGCCACACGATCACCGGGGTAAACAACTGAGCTATATAGTGTATCAAGTTGCCAGCGTTTTTTGGAAATTGTTTTTTGTGTTTTCACATTCTATCACATCTACAAAATCCCCATTTTGACTTATGATGTTTTCCATTTACAATTTGTCAGGACGTGATTCCATTGTAAGTCGAGGAGCATCTTTACGCTTTCATTTCTCCCTGTCCTTCAAGGTATCATCAAACATTTTGCTTCCATATAGTTAATAAACGTCAAAAATATGTTGTTATTATTTTTGCTTTACATAGTCAATTAACTTTTCAAGAAATTTAAAAATGAGAAAACAAAATCTTTCCTATTTGCCCACATATTTACCATTTCTGGCATACTGTATTCCAAGTTTCCATCTGGTACCATTTTGCTTTGGCCTGAATAGTTTCCTTTAACATTTCTTGTTGTACAAATCTTGTCGGCAATAAATTATCTCAAGTTTTGTTTGTCTGATAAAGTTCTTATTTAATCTTTATTTTGAAATTATGTTTTCACTGGAGATATAATTCTAGGTTGATTTTTTTCTTTGGTGCACTAAGGATATTATTTCATTGTCTGGCTTGCAAAGTTTTCAACGTGAAGTCTGTGATCACTTCTATATCTAATTCTCTGCATATAATGTGTGTTTTCCTCTGATTACTTTTAAGATTTTCTATGCAATACTGGTCTTCAGCAATTTGATTATTATTTGCCTTAATTTTTTTTTCTTTTTCTTTCTTTTCTTTTTTTTTTTTTTAAGAGATCGGTCTCATTATGCTGCCCAGGCTGGTCTTGAATTCCTGGGCTCAAGTGATCCTCCCCCTTCAGCTTTCCAGGCAGCTGGGATTACAGATGTAGACCACCATGCCCAGCTACCTTAATTTCTCTCTCTCTCTTTTTCTTAATGAATTGTTTCAGCTTCTGGTTCATTAAGCTTGTTGGATTTATGAAATAGAGTTTTCGTTGAATTTTGAAATGTTTCAGCCATTATTTCTTGAAATATTTTTTCTGTCCCTTCTCCTTTTCCCCATGTATGACAGAACACTTGATATTTTCCCACAAATCACTGAGCCTCTGTTCATTGACTTTTTTTCAGTCTTTTTTCTCACTGTTGCTCATCTTGCATAAATTAAATTGCTATATTTATTGGTTTACAAGTCTTTTCTTCCACATTGCCTAATCTAATGAAATTTTCATTTCATATACTTTTTTTTCATCCCTAGAGCCCCATTTGCTTCTTTCTTTACATTTTTCATTTTTCTTGATATCTTTGAGTTTTCTTTTAAATACTTATACATAATAAAAATATTTAACATCTTTACTCATTCCATTATCTTGTCATTTCTAGGTCTATTTCTCTTAATGAAGTCTTCTCCTTGTTATTGGTATTTTTTTCCTGCTATTTAGCATGTCTAGTAATTTTTTTGATGCCAACATTATTATTGTTACGTTAGTAAATATCTACATTGTGTTGTCTTCCTTTAAATAGAATTGAGCTTTGTTTTGCCAGCAGTAAAGTTAATTGTTAATCTTCAAGGCCTGTTTTTAAGCTTTACCAGAGAGAGTCTAGAGCTACTATGATGTCAGATACGGTAGTCACTAGCTGTGTGTGGTTAATGAAATGTAATAGGTATAAAATACACATTGGATTTTAAAAGCCTAATAGGAGAAAAAGAATGCAAAATTCTCATTAATAATTTTTTATATTGATTACATGTTGAATTGATAACATTTGGGATATATTGTGCTAAGTAAAATATATTAATAAAATTAATTTTATTTGTTTCTTTTTACTTTTTTACTACATATGTAGCATGCATTATATTTCTATTAGACAGTGCAGAGGTCAGAAAAATACAGGCTAGCCATGTATTTTTGTTAATAAAGCTTTAATGGAACATAGCCATACCCATTCACTTATGTATTGTCTATGCCCACCTTCACACTATAGTAAAGGAATTGATTAGGTGTGACAGAGACCATATGGCTCATAAGCTTAAAATGTTTGCTCTCTGTAAATTTAAGAAAATGTTCACACCCTAGTGTAGAGTACCCTCACTCCAAGGATAGTTCAGCCCCACTTACTAACATATGATTTCTCTGGGGTCTCCACTGAATGTCCCAAGGATGAATGACGACCTCCCTTTGGCTATTCAGACCTCAAACACTTTCATGGGTGCTATGGGATTTATTCAGCTTACAACTCTGCAGACTTTTGGCCCAGACTTGTGGAGTATCATTCTAAGTACCTGTATCCTTGTACAAGAACTCAAGAGACGCCTACACATATTCTCTTTTTCTGCAAAGCTCCTCTCTCAGAACTCTGCCCTCCTACGTCTAGCCACCTCTGCCACCTCAAACTCTGATCTCCATCTTGTCAACTTAGTGAGGCTACCAGGATCTATTCAGGTCCCTCCTTATGAGGTCCACAGTCTAGAAATCACTTGCAGACAGAAAGCCAGGGTAATTATGGAGCTCACTTTGTTTCTTTTCTCTCAGGGATCAGTGTCTGAAACAAGTTGTTTTATATTTTATCTAGTTTTTTAATAATTCACAGTGGTAGTTAGGTCTGGTGACTATTGTCCCATCATGACTTTGAGAGGACATCCACTCCTATCACCTTCTGATAAGTGGAATTTTCTGTGTAATGCACTGCAGGTCTTTAGACTTTCCAAAGGAGATTTGGACTTGTCTGAAGTCTGAGAGGTAGTTGTAGAACCTTTCCTGATGAGTTTGCCTACATCGTTGATGATGAGGTATATTCTGTGAATTTCTCATGTGCAGTTTCTGACAGAAAAGCAAAGAGGACTTTATAGAAGACGCTGGAAGGGGCTGTGCATGTCTGAGTTCATTGTACACTTATATCAGAGGTACAACAAGTCCATGGTTCAGAAAGGATTCAGACCTCTTTTAAATGCCCGTGAAAGGTTTAGGAAGCAATACCATTAGCTCCAGATTCTGTGTTAAGTTTCAACAAATAGGATTGTCTACCTCCAGGAATTTATAGTTGAAAGAAAGAACTGACCCAAAATATAGTTGGTAGAAATAGATAGATAGATACCCCCTCAAAAAGTTGTTTTGTATGAGTGGCATTTCTTTATTAAAGGATAACAACTCCAATCAGTCAACAAAAACAAAAACAAAAACAAAAAACTCATCTATTTTCTTGTTCCTGATTAGAAAAATATTTATTTCATACAAGTATGAAAAATCTATTTGTTGAAAACTGAATGAGAAACTAAGGTTTAGCCAAAAGGTAGGAGAGATTAAATACTTAATTCTATCTCTAAGTAGGAGTCCAGCAAATGTTGTAAGTAGATTTGGGCTTGAATCACCGGAAAACACATAGTCGGCGTTTACACCCAGTCTCAGCCCTGACAGTAGAAAGAGCCAGAGAAGAAACTAGCAATTCAAGTCTCTTTAACAGCTTGAGCATAGGTCCTACTAAAATTGGGAAATAAAGAATTGCAATAACCTAGTCAATAGTGGTGCTGTGGCTTCCGAAAGGTACACCGTTAACATCAGTATAATAAACATCCATCAGGCCCTAGTTTTGAAAAAGGCCTATTTGATTAATGCCGGGAGTTTCCTTTGATAATATTCCTTCCTCTTGCTGTTTTCGTTGACTGAGTAGGCACTTACCTCGGATAACCAAACCAGAAGCAGGATGCAGAAATACATTTGACCTCTGCTTTTGTGGGCTTTGGCAAATAGCTAGGGTATGTTTATGCAATCATAGGTAAAAGAAATACTGTAAAGAATTCTTTTGTTTTTGGTTTTTTTTTTTAACCATCAGTGATTCTTCTGATTCCCTTGACATGAAACGTGACCCATTATAAGAAAAATGCTTTTCTTTTGATTTAATGCAAAGTCTTTAGAAAAGAACCAGTATGAGTTTCCTCAAGTTGTTTTCTCACCGCTTGATCTCATCTTCAAATGACCTTTATTTAATTTTAATTTTCTTGAGACCTTTTTTTGCGACTCACTCAGCATCACCCAGGCTAGAGTGCAGTGCCTCAGCCTAGCTCACAGCAACCTCAAACTCCTGGGTTTAAGAGATCCTCCTGCCTCAGCCTCCCAAGTAACTGGGCCTATATGTAACCACTATAATGCTCAGCTAATTTTTCTATGTTTTAGTAGAGACAGGGTTTCACTTTTGCTCAGGCTGAAGTCCTGAGTTAAATGGATTCTCCCTCCTTTGCCTCCCAGAGTGCTAGGATTACAGGTGTGAGCCCCTGAGCCTGGCCTTTAAATGACCTTTAAAAGTCCTGTTGTTATGTTTCTTTTCATGTAAGTGCATCTAAGCAATAATGATAAATAAAAAATCACTGGGGTGGAATCGGAGGGGTTGTTTCTATCCATGTGATCATGGATTTCACAGTCTTCGGCTATTTCTAACTTTCTCTCCATTTTTATGTGATATAATAGGACATTTTGCATAACTCTTTTAATTATAACATAATTAAAAAATATAATATCTAATTATGATATTTTCCTTAGGAAATAAGACTCAATATAATATTATTTTGAGTAAAGTGCATAGTTTTAAGACTATAACTCAAAGATACTAAAGCAAGTGATACACAATAAGGTACAAACTATAGAACTATAAACTATACTACTATTTATATAGTAAACTATAAGTAGTTTACTATAAGTGGTTTACTATATAAATAGTAGAGGCAAATAAATTCAAATTTTAAAAGTCATTTGGTCAAGGAAATTAGTTGATAGAATAATATAGAACTGTCTGTTAAGCATAAAGACTATAACAGAAACTATAAAAAAAGTCAAAGCCCTTGCCCTAATTAGCTTATAAACAATTGCTAGATTTCAAGCTAACTAGAAATATAAACTTCACAGGGTAGTTTTCTGGTAATAATTTTAGAATAAGAGTAATTTTTTAAAATGTTTTGGAGGATTTGTTTGTTAGATTTGAAAAGAAAATTTGAATTATATGCTCTTTTTTTTTTTTAAGGGAAAGGTTTTCTTTAAAATAAGCTATACAAGCTTATTAGCTTTGACTTCCTTCCCTAGTTTCCAAAAAGTATGGAATAGAAAGACAGTTATCTGAAATTAAAATAACATAAGCACCTCCACAGCAGTATAATTCAGTCTAATTTAGTGTCTGACTTATGTGATGTATTTTTTAGGTCATTTGGACCAAATGGTCAAGTTAACTGGACTTTTTTTAAGGATCTAAGGTACTTTTTCTCCAGGTACAGAAGAAAGTTAAGGGAAACACTATAAGAAATGTGACTAATTTTGTTGTTATCCAAGCCACACTACTCATGTGACAAGACTATCACCTAAGGAACACCGAAGTCCAAGGGCGGGCCTTTGGAAAGGTCCTTCCAAACACAACACACAGGGGACAACACCTTGAGATGTTTGGTGAGGGAAGGTAAACCGAGTACCTCTCCTGGGACACAGTGATAAATCCTTCTCAAGTCTCTTCCTGTCTCGTCCTGAATATTGGAAACTTCTTTGAAATGGCCTCATCTGCTTAGCACCAAGTGAAAAGAAAATGAGCTGTGTTTGAATCGTTTGCCACATAAGAAAGTGAACAAACATGGAAAAGGAGAGAAACTTGTGCGAATACATGGAAAATCACTTTCATATTTCCACAAAATCTTGAGAGAAATATAACGACTCGGCACCCATAGCTCAGTGGTTAGGGCGCCGGCCACATACACTGAGGCAGGTGGGTTTGAACCTGGTCTGGCCCAGCTAAAACGACAGCTGCAACAACAACAAAAAAATAGCCAAGCGTTGTGGCAGGCGGCTGTAGTCCCAGGTACTTAAGAGAGTTAAAGGTTGCTGTGAGCTGTGATGCCACAACACTCTACTGAGGGCAACATAGTGAGACTCTGCCTTAAAAAAAAAAAAAAGGAAATATAAGATACTGACATTCAGTTTATTTGTTTTTATTTATTTATTTATTTGAGACAGAGTCTCACTTTGTTGCCCTTGGTAGAGTGCTGTGGCGTCATAGCTCACAATCACCTCAAACTCTTGGGCTCAAGAGATCCTTTTGCCTCAGCCTCCTGAGGAGCTGGGACTACAGGCGCCCCTTACAACACCCAGCTATTTTTTTAGAGACAGGGTCTCGCTCTTGCTCAGGCTGGTCTGGAACCCTTGAGCTCAGGCAATCCACCTGTCTCGGCTTCCCAGAGTGCTGGGATTACAGGAGTGAGCCACTTATCAGTCTCTCACTTATCAGTTTAGAATTCCACCATCGTTAATTTCTGCTGCTTTGAATCTTCGTTTCTCTTACCTTCAACACAGAAAAGAATACTGATTAATTTACTGTGCAGCAAAAGTTGTACTTAATGAGTTTTAAAAGTATTTTTCTCCTTCTTTGAATTTTTCTCTTTCTTAGAAGATGAATTTTCTCTGACTACCAGGCAGAATATATATTCAATTGTACTAGAGTACTAGTGACTTTTTATAATGTTGGTATTCTGAAGATGTTTTAAATATTTCTCATAAACCTGCAAAACTAAGATGTTAGATTCCATAATGTTTCACAGTTAATAGATCCACTGGCAACAACAATGAGAAAAATTGAAATGTAAGTCCAAATAGTTCATAAAAAGCTATTGACTGGCTAAATTATTCTTTAAAATCTAATAAACTAAACATGCCGATGTGAGCATGAACACATTATATATTGTAGATTTTCTTGTTCCTGTCATAACCAAGTAATTTTAAATAGGCAAAGATCACCAAGAAAAGGCCCATTCCTAGCAGGAAGTTCCCCATATTTCCTTTTATTCCCCTCCATATAAAGGTATGACTATTGGGCAAAATTACATATTTAGAATTTGCTGGAATTATAGCATCTTTAAGACAACGTGGGGGGACAAATGCTAAAATATACATCTAGGCACATTTTAAAGGTATTCACAATAGAAGAAAGTATATAGCAACGAGTAAAAAATTAAGGAGATTGGATGTGAGAACACAATAAAAATAAGAAGTTGAAATTGATTAACTGAGGGAAGATGAAGGTGGCTAACAGGACAGTGGGGGTGGGGATGGGGCGGGGAACAGAGTCAGGGAGACAAACAGGATGCTGGGAGGTGAGAAATAAGGGTGGGGAGGAGTGGGCAATCTCAAGAGGAACTAACCAGGGCTGTTGCTTATAGTTACCCAGAAAACCTGAAGAACAATAACAGACAAGCAAATGAACCAGACAGACACAGCAGAGCAGCGGGTCGCCCCAGATGAGCCACTGGCCCAGCCTCTTACTGTTTGGGGGCTTAAAGGGAATCTCTTGCACATTCTCAATTCCACAGGGGTGGACATTTCTGCTTGCCTGTTGAATCAGCAGATCCTAGTACAAGAACCCAGGAGGGGATAAGTGGACCTTGTGCTCCAGGAAGTATATTTCGATAATCTCTTGAGAAATAGGAACTTCGGCTCCATTCAGTCTAGTTTGCTGGCTAGTTTCTGGGTTTTTAGCTTTTTCTCTCTGGAGACTTTCTAAGTTAATACCCTATGTATTATTCTGAGGACAAATTCCAGTTCCAAGAACCTGTACAAGCCCAACTGTCCAAATGGCCAGTGAAAAGCCAGAGACAATGAAAGGAGAGGTTTGCCTTCTCCCGCCTCACCTCCTAGAGCCTCCCCCAATCACACCTTCAAAATCATAAGCAGAGAGCTGTATCTCTGGGTCCAGGGGGCTTTCAAGGGCTGCCTTGCAAAACTGTGCTGGAAGACCCTTGATTATACACAATTTGCCCATTGCCTTCTTAGCTATTTTTAAAAACACACTTTTTTTTTTATTACAAAAGTAATTTGTGCTAATTAAAGAAAAAACAGAATATTGCAAGGCAAAGAAAAAAATCCCATTTGTTCCATCACTTTGATAAGACCATCATTGCCATTTTTATATTTTCTTCTGTTAGCAAATCTTTTTTTTTTTTGGAGACAGAGTCTCACTATGTGGCCCTTGGTAAAGTGCTGCGGCAGCACAGCTCACAGCAAGCTCAAACTCTTGGGCTTAACTGATTCTCTTGCCTCAGCCTCCCAAGTAGCTGGGACTACAGGTGCCTGACACAATGCCTGGCTATTTTTTGTTGCAGTTGTCATTGTTGTTTAGTAGGCCTGGGCCAGGATCGAACCTGCCACCCTTGGTGTATGTGGCCAGCACTGTAACCACTATGCTACAGGCGCTGAGCCTAAATCCAAGATTTAAATGCCAATAATTTTTCCTTAGAGAGGAGAGGGCTGGAAACATAGAGTCAGCCTCATTCCAAAACAAGAGAAGTAGTTTTCCTTATTTTGTCCACCAATACATGGGACCTCTAGGTAGTCCCCAACTCAGTGATAAGTTGGACTCAAAATCTTTATACATGTAGGTCATTGATTTGGAAATTACAAAACATTTCTCTTTGAAATATTATAAATAATGTTTTAAGATCCCTGACAAGACACCTAAAACTGATTTAAACTCTCAATGAAGCAGAAATAGAATGTTTAATATAAAAAGTAGAAAATAAAACTATTGACATATTTTACTAATCACAATGAAATACTCATAATTATTTTAACTTGAATAATCATGATTCAAGGAAAGCAGATTTAACTGTAGAAAAGGGAGGGTACCCTCTGCACAGTGTTCTGGTTGCCGTCATCCACCAAGGTCTTAGAAACTTTCTTTCCATGGAATGAGAATGTGGCCAGTGGGCCTAAGTCTCACTCTTGTGGTGTCTGTCTGGCCACAGTTCTGATCCATATGGTACCACACTTAACCCCAACTCACTCGTTTTGCCTCCTCACTTTGGGGATCTTCTACATTCCACCTCTATCTCCCACTTCCAGAGGAACTCCTTGGACCATGCTAATCCCTGGGATTGCTTCACCTCTAAATACTAAACTCACATGTGCATCTCCACTCCAACAACTCATCTCCTTACCTTCCAGGTCATTCGCTATATTATTCCCAAGTCACCCCACTCTTCAACCTACTTGGCATTTGGAATGTCCACTTCACCAATCTCTTGGCTATCACTCTAGAACCTCCTTCTGTTTTACCTTCTGAGATTCCAAGATCCTACTTTTGTGTCATTGTCCTTTGATTACACTGTCCTGCCAAACACAATCCAAGACAATTGCCCACCTGTACTAGAAATGCATAAAGCTCCCAAAGGCAAGGTGGATCATATATCCAGTTTAATCTTTATGAGAACTCTTGGTCACCTAACTCATCCTCAGTATTTTCTGGAAATTCTAAATTGGTTGGGTAGATGGATGGGTGAATGGATAGATGGATGGATCGGTGGATGGATGAATGGATGGATGGACGGACGGATGGATGGAGGGATGAGTGGATGGATGAATTGATGGATGGGTGGGTGGGTGGATGGATGGATGTGTGGATGGATGGATAATATAAATGGAAACTTGCAGAGATGCCACAGAAGATCTCCAGACCCTTTGTAATGCTTCAAATGTGAATGATGTATAGGCCAGCATTTCTAATTTTATTTCAAAATATACAGCTTTGTTCTCCTTTAAAGTAGATGTATCTGTGTGTCGCATGATTTCATTAGTATGAAACACTCTTCTGCCTTCATAATTTTGTCTATCATTATGAAATGAAGAGAAGAAGCTTTTCTGGGGAAGGAATAGAAAACCTCTAAAGAAGAGTGGAGAAGAAAGAAGGAATCTCAAGAATATGTGTTTGTGTAGCAGAAAGAGATTGCCTGAGATGAACCTAACCATGATATATAAGCCACCAAAGAGAAAGGAAAGGTTTATAATGGCTTGTGTCCACTAGGCCCTGAGTCCATTTCAGGATGAAGCCCTTTGTCTTGGGGTACTTTAGATATCATCCATTAATCAACAAATATTTATGGGACACCTTCTATTTGTCAGACACCGTTCTAGAAGCTTGGAAAAGAGGAGTGAATGAGACAGTGTCCCTGCTCTTGCGGAGTTCAGATTCTAATGAGAAGAAAAGGTAGAAAATAAATTTTACAAAAATGAACAAAGTAATTTTAGTTAATGATGTGTAAAAAGAAATAAAATAGGACAATGACTAGATAGTGAATGGGTGTGTTAGCCCATTTAGTATTGCCATAAAGGAATATAGCTGGGTAACTGATAAAGAAAAAGGTTCATTTGGCATATGATTCTCACGTCTAGAAAAGTTCAAGATTGGGCACTTGATGAAGACCTGAGGCTTCTTCCACTCATGGCAGAATCTGAAGGGAAACTGGCTACGCAGAGCAAGGGAGGGAGGAGGAAGTTGCCAGGCTCCTTTTTAAGTTAGGTCTCTCAGGAACTAACAGACCTCACTCATTCCCCACCCCCAGGGAGGGTATTAATCTATTTGTGAAGGATCCCCCCCAAAACCTTAACACTTCCCATTAGGCCCCATCTCCAACATTGGGGGGGTCCAAATGTCAACATGAGGTTTGGAGGGAACAGACATCCAAACTATAGCAGTGGGAAAGGGTGTATATATTAGAGTGTGTGGTCCAGGATGTCATCCCTATGGGGGGTAACATTTGAGCTGGAAACTAAATGGTGAAAAAAGGACTGTCCACATCTAAACTTTGTCTCTCCTCTCATGACTACAAGATGTGCCACAGCATCAAGTATTGCACCCTCACATAACAACTCCCAAAGCAGGTCTACAGGGTTCCTTGTATCTGGAAGAAAAAGATTTCTCACAACCTCTTCGCTCACTTCCCTTCGTGTCCCACTTGCCAGAACTAGGTCACATACCTATTCTCTAAGCCAGTGTTTTTAACCTTTTTTATCTCATGGCACACTTGAACCTATAGTTAACTTCTGCAGCACACTCAAATTATGTTGATCCAAAAAAAAAAAAGAGTTACAAAAAAATATATACTTACTGTGCTTTGAACTGCTTTTGAAAATAATTTAAGTAATGATCTTCAAAAATCTTCACAGCACACCTAAGATCCTCTCATGGCACACCATTTGAAAATCACTGCTTTAACCAGTCACCTGCAAAAGAGACTGTGACTACAATGATGGGGAGCAATCTGCTGGGACCAAAGAAGGGCATCCTTCCCTGAGCTCATGCCACCCACATCTCAGCCAGGCTGGCCTGCTGTCAGCAAGAAACAAGGGTGAAGCGGCTGCCACAAAGACCAAAGCATTTATTAAGCATTTTATTCAGGATTCACTGAACACCTAACTATGTGCTAGCCATTGTGCTAGTGTTAGGGATAAAAGGAAGAGCTGGGCACCACTTTGACCAACTCACTCTGCTGCTTAAAAACATTCAGCACAGAGAATTCCCTCGTCTGTCGCTCCTCTTCACTGTTTCAAAGACCTTGGATTAATCGAGGTATCGTCATGACCACTTGTTTCCCTAACGCTTCTGCTCATCTCTTGAGCTCAGAATGACCCCTTCTTCCTCTCAGTTCATAAAACACATTTATTCTTTTAACAAATATTTTCTGAGCATCTGGGTCCTAGAATACAATTTTGCTGAAAAGATGAGGTCCCTGCCCTCCCAGAGTACCCATTCCAGGGCCGTAGAGATCATTAAATAACCAATCACAGGAAAGAATGGGAAGTGTTAGAAGAGGAGTGCTCCCACAGCACCCAGAGGGAGCACCCCAGCTCCTCCAGGGCAGGGTGGGAGATAATGTATTTTGGAGAGAATATCGTTTAAGTCAAGGAAAGGATGAACAGAACTTAGGGAAATGGGGAGAAGGTTGGGAGGTTTTTCCACCTCAAAAATTGAACATGTGCAAAGAGCCAGAGATGGGAAGAGAGTTGGGGGAAAGGAAAAGAAAGAAGTTGAGGTGGCACCAGTTACACAGTAGTTACAGTGCAAGCCACATACACAGAGGCTGGTGGGTTCGAGCCCGGCCCGGGCCAACTAAAACAACAATGACAGCTGCAACAACAACAAAAAAATAGCTGGGCGTTGTGGCGGGCGCCTGTAGTCCCAGCTACTTGGGAGGCTAAGGCAAGAGAATTGCTTAAGCCCAAGAATTTAAGGTTGCTGTGAGCTATGATGTGACAGCATTCTACCAAGGGTCACACAGTGAGACTCTTGTCTTAAAAAAAAAAAAGAAGAAAGAAGTTGAGACTGCTGGAGAAAGAATAGGAAAGGAGAACAGTGAGTAGAGAGTCTATAAAGGCAGGTAGAGGCCAGGTCAGCAGGGGTGTTAAGCTCCTGGACTGGATCTGAAGGGCGGTCATCTAAGGTGGGCCGGCATGATTAGATTTGCTATTTTAGAAGGGGCACTCTTACTCCCCTGCACCGATTCCTTTCCCACACTTCAGCCACACTAGAAACAGAATACCTAAAAGATATTAGCCTATATGAGGCTATAGGCTGGACCAGCTTAATGGCCAGAGAGCAGATAGTGACCAAGGCAGCCTAGGATTCAGTGAATGATGGGTAATGACCCCAGGAGAGGAGTCAAAGATCGCCTCAGGCACTTCTGTTTGGGGCGCCTGCAAGGACAGTGGTGTCCTTCACTAAGCTACCCATCCAGCACTGGATGGATTCATTTTTGTACAAGTTGCATCTGCGCTGCTTCCCCCAGGGCACTGAACATAGTGTGTTCATTAAGTTTTTTAAAAATGGCTTTTCTTCCCCCACTCACCTCCCCGACCAAAGCCGCCCCCTTCTTATCTCGGATCACACTTTTCTTTGATAGGCCCATTACACCCTTCCCCTTTGAGTCCCCACCCACGTTAACAATGTGAAAAACATGGTCGATGTGCTTCAAGTTTTCATCACTGTGTCCCTTTCGGTACATCCTCTGAGCACCTACTATGAGCCAAGGCAGGCACTAATATGCAAACACTTCCACCGGGCCTCTCTAATACGGTTTCTCAGCTAATACGAATCCAAGGCATCCAATCAGATAATTCATGATGTCAGTGATCAAGGAATTGCAGTTAGTGATTCACAGGAATGCAACATTTTTTTCTTGCATCTATCTTTTATTCATTAAGAAAGACTCACTCACCTTTTACATTTCCAAGATTCATCATATGGGACATAATGACAGCACGTGAACCGCTGTCAGTTCTGAGGGTCCTCCCTGCGGTCTTTCCCTACTTGACGTTACCGGGTAACTAATTTTATAATACTGTGTCGCTACACGAAGGAGCTCACAATATACTCTTATCACCACATTTTCAGTAGCACCATGTCTGGATGAAGCATCAAAATGAAAAGGGTGAACTTGAAGGGCCTTTAAAACATCTTGAAGCAATAACAAGCCTCAGATTGAAGCAGGGGCGTTTTTAAACATCACACGGGACTAAAACAATTGAACCAATTTGTCCTTTGTTCTTTTTATTGCATTCTTTATTACATTAATACTGCTTAAAAAGAAATTCAAAAGGCATTAAACTCTAGCACAGAGCTGTACAAAGTACTCGAAGGGGGCCTGGCTTTGACAGAAACAGAGTTTCTACCAGCGCGTTCGCTCCCAGCTCTGAAAAGGCCACTGAACTCGGTCGCGCGCGGTCCCAAAGAAGCGACTTAAATAAAGGGTCGCCGGACCAAGCCCAAAACCTGCCCCGAGTTCTCTGGGTGGGAAGATCCGACCAAAGTTTGCCAAGTTTTCAGGCATGCCCCGATGAATCAATGTCGCCTTTACGCTCCTGTGGCAGGTTTGGCCATGGGGGGTTTGCCTCGGGGGTCCCCCGGCCTTCAGAAAAAAGTCCCGCGAGGCGAGGTCGCCGCAAGGGCCGTTCCTCCACTAACAGGCGACCAGCGGGACCTGGGCCCCCGGGACACAATGGAAGAGCGCGCCCGCAAGGTGTCGGCTGAGCCTGGAAACTCGGGACCGATGGAGGCTGGAAGTGCCCCGACCGCTGTCCCCTTCCCCAGCTGTCGCCCCTTCTCTCCTGAATCCGTCCCGGCCCACCCGCTCCTCCTCCAGCGCTGCCTCCACGCCGCTGTTCATCTCAGAGACTTGGGTGTCCTCGGCCGAGGAGGGGCCGCGCTGGCCGCGGGGCTCAGCCCTTCCCGCCGCGCCCGGGGCCGCCCTTCCCGCCGGAGCCGGCTGACTGATGGCCCCCGGCCGCCCGCGAGCCCGACTGTGTGTTTTGGAAGCGGCGCAGCGGGCAGCAGCCGTGCGACGCCCGGAGCGGGCAGCGCCGCCCTTCCTTCCCCCAGGGCGCGGGCGGCGGCGCGGCGGCGCGGCGGGCGGGCGGGGCGCGGGCTCCGGGGCGGAGGGCGCGGGGAGGGGCGCGGGCCGGGCGGGGGGCGGGGCGGGGGCCGCAGCGCGCACGCCCAGCCCCACGGCCGCGCCACGCCTCGCGGGACAGGTTGGGCCGGCGGGGCGGCGCCCGGCTCCGGGGAATAATGAGTGTCTGTCAGGCCGTCCCCGGGTGACTGGGCGGGGCGGGGCGGAGGCGGCGCGGGAGGCGGGGGTGGCGGGGGAAGGGCGCAGGGCGGGGTGCGTGTTTGCGCGAGTGACTCGGCCGACCCCTCCGGCTGCTGCCTCCACCCAAGTGGGTGGGGACGCGCCCAGCCCGGGCGGCCGCGGCGGCTCCCTCTCCCCTCCCTGACCCTCCCACCCCGGGTCCCAGCCTCTACTTACCCCGCCAGCCCTGGGAGGCTCGCAGAGCGAGCGGCGCCGGCGTCATGTGACTGCCCGGAGTTGGTGCCAGGAGCCAGAGGGGAGCCAGGAGCGGAGCCGTGTGGAGCCGGGGCCCGAGCCGGAGCGCAGCGCAGGCGCCCGCCACACGCGCGTCCGTCCCCGTCTCTGTGCCCGGACCGGAGCGCTGACATTACCGCACTCTCGGGGTTCGGGGCAGCCCGAGTCCGGGCCTTTATTTCGCGTCGGCCGCGCTCAGTACCGAGCCTCGCAAAGTAAGTCCCCTCTCCCTCACCGCTCGTGATCGCCTGGACTGCCGCCTGCCCCCTTTCCAGCTTGTCTGGTTTCATTTTTTTCCCAAGGAGGGGGGCGCTGGGAGTGGGTTGGGGGTGCAGCGCGGGGGGGCGCCTGTGGGCTTGGGAAAGTGCAGCGGCTCCTCGCGGCCGGGGCTGGGGGCCGAGAGGGAGGCGAGGGGGAGGGGGCCCCTGGTGCGCGATCGCAAGTGTGGGGTCGAGGGGACACGCCGTGCACCCCGGGGGTGCGGGGCAGCGGGCCCAGCGGCGCCCGCCGCGGCCCCGGGCAGGGCGCGGGCGGGGGCTCACCTGTGTGGTCCCCGGCCTCCGCCCGCCCGCTCGCTCTTCCCTCCGAAGCCCCAGAAATCTCACTGCTCTCCGCGTGTGGCAACGTTGTTTGGAGAAAGGTAGCGCCGAGGCCGCGCGTTCCTGCTCCTCCCCCTCCGCGCCCCCCCTCGCCGGGGCTCCCGCGTCCTTCCCCGCCCCCCGCCCGCGCCCCCCGCCGCCCCCTCTCGGGACCGGGTGCGCGGCCGCTTGCCCGGACGAGAGCAAACTTGAAGCCGCCTCCTGGACTCTCTGTCCAAGAGGAAACTTGGGGCCACTGAGATGGGAGTCAGCATCCCACTCGGTCCTGGAGGCCGGGAGCTGCCAGGGCGTCTGGATCTTTGGGGACAGGAGAAAAGAGCTGACCGGGTTTGGAGAGTCCTCCTGCGGGCACGGAGGGAACCTGCCGCAGTGCTTGGAGCAAGGATTGCAGCGTGGCTGGAGGTGTAGAGCGCCTTAGGCTACTGCCTCCAGCCCAGTCTGGTGGTACCGAGGAACTGATCCCTGGACGAGGACCCGTAGGACCTACCTAAGAATGACTTTCTTAGAGATGGCAGATAAGACCTGGAATTGTCACATCCATTTTGGGGGCAGATTACTGGGAGAAACAGTTGGTGGCTTTACATTTTATAGCAGTATACAGTAATACTCAATGAAGTATGTGAATGGGACTTGTTTTTAGTAAGTTAAAACGGAAATGGGAAATTGTTCACCTTCTTGTATTTCACTAAAATAAACATCTTTAACGCTGAACCACTGAATTTTTACTAACTCAGAATTTAGTTTTCCATTAATATCACCCAAGACACTTTTTTGATCATATTCTCGAAAAAGTCTGATGTGTGGAGGAAAGTATGAAGAGGTTTCTGATTAAATTTAGACTAAGTATCTGTGATTATTAAGCAAAATCAAGTGGGGGATAGGCTGGTTATTCGTTATAGGTTTTTCCACACTGCAATTTTGTGCTGTCCTTTTATGAGCACTTTATGTGTGGATTTCAGGAGCATTTTTATGTGAGAAATTCATCTGGATGATAATCTGTCTTACCCTAGGGAAGACTTGCTGGTACTAACATCCCCAGAATGTTTCAAGTGAGTAGAATTGTTTAAAGAAAGAGTGCACTAATGTTTTCTTCTGGCTTGAAACATGAAGTATGTTCGTTCACCTTAGATTGTCAATAGACACCTGAAGTAAGACGTTTGATTAATTTAAACTCCCTGGAGAAACTGATTTCTATAGTCAATGCGGTTTGCTGCAGAACTAGTAGAAGGGAAAATCTTAATGGACTATATTGGTAGTAAGTTCAATGAGGATACACTAAGAGGAACATTTAGCTTGCTTGAAGGAGAATGCAAGTGTAAAATCTCAATGTGAGAATAACAAAGAAAAGTAGCTGCTTAGCCCACAAAACCTTGTCAGATATAAAACAACAACACAGCTTTGGAGAAGGCTATTGTTTTCTTTACTGCAAAGTTTCTAAATTAAAACCCAATCTGATTGTTGCTACGGGCACAGTGATGCCTTTTTTTTTCTTTTACCTGTAGTTATGTCTACACAGATTCTTCAATCTCTGTTAATGTAAACCTGTGCTAAACAGTCCTGGCTAACAAAGCAAAGAGAAATAATGGGAAAGGGACTATGAACGTACTTAACTACCTAAGGAAAAAAACATTTTTGGATATCTTGTAAAAACTGGTACTCTACAGATAGTGTAATACTTTTGGATTAAATGAAATGTCAGCAACAGAACCACATTCTCACAAGGTGAAATTCTGTAGACATGTGTGTATATGTAGAACAGATGAGCAGCTCAGTGCAAAAATGACTATAACTGCATTTGAAGAAGACAGTGAAATTTTTGGGTTACTGTAGATGTCCCACAATCTGTGTCTTGGAATTTAGTTCTGTGACTAAAGGAGGCTTAAAAATTGGTCCAATTTTAGTTATGTGGAGTAACCCAATTGTAATCTGAATTCTTAGCAACAGTGCTCTATCTTCATTTTCTTCCTCAGGCACTAGGGGTAAAGGATATCAATACCCTAACTCAGAATTTGATTAGAGCTAAGGACTGGCCATTGGGATGGAGCAGAGAGAAACAAAAGGAATCAGAGGAGGCTGGTGTTCATTAGGAAGGGCTCCACTGCTTGAGTATGATAAAATCACATTTCACTTATGATGTTTACTGTATGTGGCAGTTCCTATTTGTAAATAGGGCAGGTCCCCCATATAAAGCTGGTGTTATTATTCACACCCATAGAACAAACACCTCCACCCCCCTGTTGTTGTCTTAAAAAACTCCAGCTGCTCATGAATATAGGGTCAGGGAGGGCTGGCTAAATGTTTCTCTGTGCTTTCTCTCCAGCACAGCCAGCAGAGCTGTTTCCTGTTCTTTGTTTCAAGGCTGGGGTTTGCGTCATACATTCCAAGTGGCATATGTGTGCTCTTTCCTGTTTCAGGCTGTTTTCTGGTAGATCAGTAGCCCAGACCAGGCCCTGGTCCCTGCCCCTAAACTCCATATCCCCACCCAGGGAGTTATCATGTCTCTACACACTTGCTATTGCTCAAGACGCCTGTGTTATGTCATAATGAGAAGTCAGTTAACCTTTTTACGTACACCCTTTGCTCCACTGTGTTTATATGGGTGGATAACACTTTTCCCTTTTTTAAATTTTTCATTGCCACATTGTGATTTTTGAGACATTTCAGTGCATATTGGCAAAGAAATAGAAAGCAGGGGGTTTTTTGTTTGTTTGAAATTCTGGTGTCGAAATGGGTAGGGTGTTTGTTTTAAGATAGGCATTTTGCCCTGAAGCTGTCAATTTTGGATCAGGATTAACACCTTACAGGTTAGGAGACCTAACCTTACCTGAAAGATGTGGCCCACCCTTACTCAGGTTTAACACTGCTCAAGACTGAGTTGAAAGTCTTGCTTATGTTTTGAAAGAAAAATCTTTAGAGAAATAATTGAAGCAAAGCATAAGACATATTTTCATAGACTGGACATGCACCACGTGTGAGGATCTCAGAATTTTTTTTTTTTTGGTAAGGACAAAGATTTCACTGTACAGTATTATACATTTATTCAGTATTTATACTGAATTTAAAACCTTAAGAACAAAAATCTCAAAGCAAAGGAGAACCTGCAACAAACAGGTTCAAATTCATTTAGTGATAGTTTAGAAAATTTTAATCTTATATTTTCAAAACAAAAAATTTTTTTTCCTGATGACAGATTTTTCATAATTCCATTTCTTTAAATTAAATGCTGTCAGTTGTAAGTTAATAGATTTCTGGGTTAACTATACCTCAAACCTACCTTAATCATTTTTTTTCTCTTGGTTCTTGAAAAACTAAGCTTTAAGAAAATATGGTAGGACCTCTGTAAGCTGACCACCCAGGGGCCTGTAACAAATTGGTTACTGTATGGAGGTGGTCAACATAAGGAACTGGCCTGCTGTACTGATACACATGGGGCGCACGTCCAGTCCGTGAAAATTAGGTCAACTTAAGGAGGCGGTCAGTGTAGAGAGGTGGTCAACTATGGAGGTTCTGCTGTAATTGGTTGGAAAAGAAAACTTGGAAAGCTTATGTTTTAAATTTATTTGAGCATTTTCTTTAAAATCTAAAGTAATTATCTACAATGTCGCTAATGGAATTAATTTGGAGAGTTGCTGAAGCAGCAAATCAGGCCTTGTACTTCTAAAAATTGATAATACTTTGGCTTTAAATGGCACATCCCACCACATTCTTTCTTTATATATAAAAGGAAAGTATAAAATATTGGTATGAAGGATCAAATAGTTGGCTACTGATTACTTTCCTTGAGAAAAGATAGGTGTTTTGGAAGGTCTCAAGAAGATTTTTCCTTTCCCTCTGGGAAGAGCAACTTGAAATATTAAGCTGACTTGTAAGACAAGAGGCCTTTAAACTTAAATTCTTAAGCAACCCAACTGAAGCAGGTTTTTTTGTTTTAGTTCCAAAGTTGTTGACAATCCAACCAGACTTGGTAAACAGGGTCTTTATTTGGCTTTCCCCAAATTCTTTCCTCCCCTTTTTGTAAGGGGAGAAGGGTGGTTAATAGAGATGATTAGGATCTAATATATTCTTATTTTATGAGGAAAAAAATTCTGCAAGATTTTACATGCTAAGGTAAATAGTTGAGGGAAATGATACTGTCTGATAGTTTCTGTAATTACCAAAAATGAGAATAATGGTTTCATCTCTTGACTATATAAAGTATGATTCCTAATTGCACTGGATCTCATGCTCCTTTGTGGTACTTGCCGTCTTAATATTTCCAAACCAACATTTTTGCTGTAAGATGACAGCTTTCTTAGGCAGTATTTCTTACTCTCTGTTTTTATATGCAGTTGTGTTTAAAGAAAAAAAATAAGCTACCTCATCCTTTAAATACTGGAATTACGTTATTTTCTGGAATTTGGATTTCTTTCTGAAGTGTTGTATTTATCATTGGTTCTGGCTTTAAAAAAAAAAAAAATCCCTAGAGTCTTAAAACAATTGTTATCTGGTTTGCTAATATGTGATATTCTTGGAGTGAGTTGCAAGAGGATTATGACGGTCGTTAGCATTCTCATTTTCAAGCCTGACCTGTCCCTTTCTTGGACCCCGTTTCTCATCTTAAGCAGTCATGCCGGAGCTGGAGACAGGAAACCAGACAGCAGTCTGCCCTGATAAGGGAGAGCATTGTCTAGAGGGGGTAGCCCTGCTTTCCCCCCCAGCTCAACTCTCCTTCCTTGAAATTTAGTAGTAAGAAAAGAGGCACAATGCTGTAGGCACAGTTTCTGAGCCCAAAACTAGGACTAATTTCTCCCCCCACAAAAAAAAAAAAATTCTGTCCACTAGTCCTGTATTGATTCTGGAATGTGAGCATATTCAATGGAACATTTTAAAAATTATCTGTATGTTTTGTATCCTTTTCCTTTGGTCAGAGGGTTTGTAGTAAAGTTCTTTCTTGAGCAAAACAGGTTCCTAGAGGTTTTTGAAACTCCATTGTGTTGGCTGGCTGAATTCATTATCATTTCTCCATCTAATTATTAAGGGGGGCTGGGACTAGGATGGAGCCAGTTAAGGGGCCCTTTGGCCTATGCATTTAGTTTAACCCCAGGGTGTACCTCTTAAGCTCATTTCAGATAGAGGTGCCCCCAGAGGCACCCTTGAAGGAAGGAGAACCTAGAATTGCCCAGCATAGTCTGACAATCTCTGGAAGGCTTGGGGATCCCGCCAGGATGGCCCAAAGCTAGTCTCAGCCCAGATCAGTGGAGTTTGGCCAAATCTAGACATAAGAGATCAAGTGGAAATTGAGGTCAATGCATTCTACCCTGGAGAGCGACGTCTGAATGAGTGTGGACTTTTTCTCTTTTGCTCCATATGCTATTCTTTCTACTACTACTGTTCTGAGTCTAATCACTGAAATCCACTCCTTTATCTTTCTGCACTTTAAACCCTGGAACCTTACAAAGCTTTGCACTCCAAAAGTACTTTCATTTGTATGATCAAGTTCCTGTTCTGCTTAGTTCTCCAAACGAGGGAATTTTTCTCTCCCAAGCTCCCAAAAGTTGTCACATTCATTTGCATTTTTGGAAGATGATGTTTCATGCTGGCTTCCCTGGACAGATTTTCCATGTAGGACACCTGATGTACAATCATTCCAGGGCCCTTCCTTGCCCTTAATTTATTCCAGCATGTGAGAAGTATAGTTTGACATCCATTCATTTATTCATCTTGCAAGTATTTATTGAGTACCTACTTATTAGAGCTAATCTCAAATTATGTACGATCATTACTCTGAGTTATGCCACAGGTTGGAGTGGATCTACAGTGATCTAACCTGAAAAGGTGTTTTGAAATCTTAATTGCCTGCTGGAACCTCCCAATGGCCCTCCTGGTTCACGTGGGCTGGTGTGGCACAGCACATCCACACCCTCCCCATTGGAGGAGTGACCCCAGCACAGGCTCTGAAGCAGAACAGAAAGAGCACTGCAGACGCATTTCTGTCCTTGGCTGGAGGTCCAACCAGCTCTGTGAAATTGGGCAAGTCATTTCACCTCTGTTCCTCCATTTCCTCATTTCTAAAATGGGGATGAGGACCTGACCCTTCCACCTTTGTACAGTTATTATGAGGATTTCCGTATTTACTTGGAGAAAGCTGCCAATTCTTCTCAGTTTTATGGACAATTGTAGGTTCATTGGCAGGGAGGAATAATAACCTAATTCAGGGCCTTCCGAATGTATCTTTTGATCTGGCATCCGTTCCAGCATGCCAAGACAGGGTGGGCAGCAGGGACCAGGAGGGAGGCATGGAAATCGTCACTCCTGTAGCTATGCCTAGACTTTTCCCGTGTTCCCTCTTCCCCAGGGACCAACCACCAGAAATCTCTATCCCACTGTTAACTGTTGGTGGTGTGATGTTTTCCTCTGCCTGTGGAGTGGAAGGATTGGTAGAGTGAAGTGTGAAGGCCACAAGCCTTGAAGTCAGACTATGCTGGGTTCAAACCCTGGCTCGACAATTTAGCAGCTGTGTCACCTGGGCAGGTTACTTTACCTCTCTGTTTTAGTGTTCTTAGCAATAAAATGGGAAGGTAGTACCAACTTTAGAGGCCTTAAATGACACAGTCCATGCAAAGAACAGCACCGGAGACATCACTTAGTCCCTTGCTTTCCTTGGTCAGGGCAGTTGTCCTTTTTTAAAAAAGTAGTGTTTTCCCCACACACAGCCTCCCCCTGCACCAGCCTCTTCGCCATCTTCTTCTCTCTCTTTCACTATTCTAGTTTTTCAAACAGAGTAGAGGCCTTGACACTGGATTAGTTTAGAAGACCTCGCTAGGCAGATAATAATTTGAGGATGATACTGATAAGGTCTCTGGAGTACCCGTGACAGGCAAGGCTAAGGTTAAGGGCAATGATTTTTCTCAAGGAAGTTTGGTTTACTAGGTTTCCTTTAGGGTTAGGCCCTCCTTCACCTCTGTGACTTATGTATGGGAACCAAGTGCATTCAGAGGGAGGGAGAAATAATTGTAAAACTCCTACTGTGGCCTAAGTGCTCCTATACTTGATGTAAAAGATTCATTCATTGACAAGTCTGATCTTCCTTGTGGAGTGGAGGGGGCTCCGAGAAAGGACAGGAACACCTGTCTCTTTCAGGGTGCTTCCCATACTGGTGGAGGTACAGGACTGCATGTGCCACTGGGAAAGCTAAAAGTCCCGGCATATTTAGGTAAGGAAAGGCAGCTCGGATCTACCAGGGAGTGATCAGCTGGCTGCTCAGAGAGGGGAGGGCCTTGAGCTGGTCTTTGAAGAATTAGGATTTAGATAAGCCGGAAAGGGGGGGGCATTCCACGCTGGTTGCCCAGCATTGGGGCCAAAAATGCACAAAGGCCTGGGGTAGGGTGGGGAGGGGGGAGACAGGGCAGCCAGCATGAAGGGCACTTGTTGGAGCAGGGGCAGCTGGTTGGAGAGGGATGCCGGGCAAGGGTGCATGGGGGATCCCATGGGGGGAAGGCTTGTGAGCTTGGGAGCGACAGTGAAGAGTGCAAGTGGTAGGGGATTGGGATGGACCAGAAGGAGAGGATTTGGAGGTGGGGAGACCAGTGGAGAGAAAAGCTCCAGCAACACAAGTGTGAGGTCCTGAGGGCCTGGCCCCGGTGGGAGGAGTACCACGAGTACTGATGGCAAGCAGAGGAGGTGAGGAAGGCTTTGAAGATGACCTCTAGGTTCCTAGGGTGAATGACCAGAAAATAAAGCAAATGGAAACTTGTGAAGGGACAGCCAGTTTAGAGGCAGAAGCGAGGAGGAGGAGGCTTTTGAGTTTAGGCCATGTTGATAGCAGCGGGTCAAAATGCTTTTCTGTTTCTTTTTTGTTTACTTTTGAAGGGAGAGCGGTCTTCATTAGCTCCTGATTTTGTATCCAAAGGGTCAGTGGCTCTGTGGGGTGAACTTTCATGGAGGCTCCTCAGCAGCAGAGTGCTGACGACTCTTTCTGGTTATTTTTAAGGTTCCAGGCGTCCCTGTGCTGGCTGGAATTTCCAGGAACTGGCTGCTACCCAGAGCCAGTTGGCCCCTCCCAGGCTCCCTCTCCCTGCAGGGTGGGGCCCCAAGGGTGGAGGCCCCTTAGGGTGGAGTCGGGTGGGTCTCCAGCGATAGGGAGGGCACCAGGCAGAGGCAGATGAGAGGCGGTGTGGCCTCACACAGCCCTCTGGATTTGATTATATAACGCTTTACAGAAGAGAATTGTGAGGGCTTAAGGCGAGGCCTGGTGAGAGATGTACACAGCAGGATTAGACATTATGGGAATTTTTCAATTTATCTTGGGTTGCTTGCCCTAAAAACTAAAACACAAAATTGTCAGAGAGCATAAAGAAGGAAAACAAGGTATAACTCTAGTAGGGAAAATGATATCAGTTTCACTAAAATTTCTTTGAGAAGGGCATGGAATGCCACTAGCCAGGTGGCCATAAACTTGGGAGCCGACCTAAGGAGACTTAAGTGTGGGTTTTGCCACCCCCTTGGCCGCTGGGCCTCAGTCTGGAAATGTGTAGGGATTTTGCTGGGTTGTTACCTTTGCACCTGTCCTTATTTACATGCTAAATCAATTGCTTCACTTGGTCTTTCCGAAGTACAGGGTGTGGGCAGAATCTTATCTGAAGCCATGTCCTGTTTGGACAAGTTGGACTCGCCTTGGCAACTCTCCATAGGGTGGAGCAGATGGGTGGAGGCAGGAAAGTAAAATTGGGTGGCTTGTTAGCTGAGAGAGGAGAGAGGGCGGATTGTTTGCTCACTGGATCATTATATTTCATCTGAAGCGAAATAATTAACTTCTTTCCCATTTACAATACACGTTCATGCAAAATAACTCATGAGGGGTAAAGATTTAGAAATACTCCGTGGAGTTTTTTTCCTACTTCTCTCAAACCAACGATAGAAGACAAAGGCAGGTGACAATCGTGGAGTGGTATGAAAAGGACGCATTTCCAGGTAGGTGCCAGTACTTAGCTTTTCTTAAAGGAGCCTCCAGCTTAAAATTAAAAATGCCTACTGACATCTGTTGCCTGGCCTTGTGTTTCTGACCAGGGCAACTGCCATTAAATATTACTTGTGCCATCGGGAAACTCTAAAGAGTTTGGGTAAAGATATGAAGAAAAAGTTTCTCTGGAAGGGAACTTTAGCCACAGGGATGTTGCTTGCCTGTCCAGCCCTTCCCTGGCCAAGAATTACAAACATATGCCCACACAGCTTTCCCCACCCCCCGTTTTTCCTTGAAGTTCCTTTGCCGACTGAAGGGTGGGGGGATGTGACATACTTCCTCTTTTAAAAAAACCAACACTTGGAGGAGATACAAGGGGCATTTACTAGATGGTGTGCTGGTTGAGTTTGTGCTGTTTCCCACAAACCCTACACCTTGCTGAGGTCAGCCAGGGGGCCAGGGTTTGCTTGGAGGGAGGCAAGCCAGCCACTTGGAGCCTTAGGTTCAGACCAAGGCTGGGGAAGATACTGCGGGGACCCTTTGAGTATCTACAGAAATCGGATAAAGGGGGATAAAAGGGAGATGAGAAGTGAGAATGTCAGAGGCGGGTCTTGCTGGCTCCCTAAGAAACAGGAAAGCAGCTTTGGAGTGGCTCACACTCATTCTCTCCTCCCTCCTCCCTCCGTCCTGTGCTGCTGAGGAAGGGGCAGGCCGTCTTCTAGAAAGTGGTTTCTGTAATAAAACACTCTGGCTTCAAGGCAAGCTACTTTCAGAAGAGGTTTAGTAGCTCCCACCCTCTTTTTGTGGATTTCTAAGCACCGTGGCTCGTGGACCCTCATAAAGCCATCACAGGGGGGCCTCAGACACCACTGAACATGCCCCCCAGGCAAGGCTGGCTGTATTACTTATGAAACTTCATGTAAATGCATCTCCATGATTCTTAATACATAATCACACAGTTTTGCATTTTGACAAATTATTTGACCCTATTTTGACATTTGAAAAGTCAGAAATGTAACTGCAATGGGTGTGAAGGGAAATCTGTTTCTTCCTTTTTGAGAACAATTCCTTTCTGAGAAACATAGGGAAGGTGGCATGCGCCCTAATTAGGGGAAATTATTTTGGCAATGGAAATGTCCTATATATTTTTGCTTTTGACCACCTCTGTAATTTAGAATGGTTTTTTTAAAAAAAAAAAAGTTTTGTCCTTTTTTTTCCTTTTTTAGATGCAGTTTTGTAATCAGGGATTGCTTACTTTAGCTTAGAATGTATCGCTGCTAAGGCAGTTAAAATATAATGAAGGTGTATATGTGTTTATGATTGGAAAATAGTTGTGAGGAAAAATAGAACCACATTTGGGGCCTCATCTCTGTGATACCTACGTAAAATGGTTAATAGAATTCCTGAACCTGGTTAAAGCCCTGGGTTTAAAGACCCTGAGGTTGACAAGCTGGATTTAACTAGCCCGTGGCCTGGTCTCTAATACCTGTTTTAGTGTGCCACCTACTGGTGCTACTTAAGATTGCTGTCAGTGTTGAGTAGGAAATTTTCTAAACCTTTGTGATTTATTATTAAGCATTCTTTTAAAATGATGGTAATAGCCCCAGAGCACTGCGCTCCATATGGGTAAGAAAGACCACCACGTTTAGAGACCATAAGTTTTCCAGGGCTTAAGTTATTTCTCAGTTACATGAAAGGCACTTTGAAGACATTGCAGTCACTCTTCTGATTCTAGACCGGAACCCAGGAGCAAAGTTAATACCAATGACAAAAGTGGTCTATTCAGAGATAACAGGTGCAAAGTATAGAATGTTTTTGCAAATAAACAAGAGCTGGGATTGATAGTAATGTGTTTGATGCTCTTTCTAGCTTATCTCTCTCTCTTACTTGTTTTTATTAGACCCTTTTTAATTATAGAATTAATAAACTTAAAAATTAACACACAGGTGTGTATAAAGCTGTCCCACCCCACCCCCATCTCATACCACTCCCAGGAGGCTCTTAGTACCCATTCCAGGTGTTTGCTTTGCGTGTCCTTCTTCCTTCCATAGCGTATGCATAATCATTCAAAAGGCATTTTAGAAGTTACTAACGTAAGTACAAAGAGCTGCTAGACGTGTAGGTGGTTGGTGAGTTTGATTCTGTTCATCTTAATATTTGCATTTTGTAGACTTTTTTTGTTGTCCAGTGATGTATTAGTGAGGAGATTCAAAATGAGGTGTTCTAATCCTTTCATTGCCTTTTCATTTATTAGTTTAAATGCTATAATGAGAAATAGCTATTCATCAACAGTTGAATTTGAGGTACAAATACACATACCTTTGTTACGGTTTTTTTTTTTTGAGACAGAGCCTCAAGCTGTCACCCTGGGTAGAGTTCCGTGGCATCACAGCTCACAGCAACCTCCAATTCCTGGGCTCAAGTGAGTCTCCTGCCTCCGCCTCCCAAGTTGCTGGGACTACAGCCACCCGCCACAACGCCCAGCCATTTTTTGGTTGCAGCCGTCATTGTTGTTTGGCGGGCCCAGGCTGGATTCGAACCCGCCAGCTTAGGTGTACGTGGCTGGCGCCTTAGACCAATGAGCCAAAGGCACCGAGCTGCAATATATAATTTTAATGCAATTCCTATCAAAGCTCCATTGTCATATTTCAAAGATCTTGAAAAAATAATAGTTCGTTTTATATGGAATCAGAAAAAACCTTGAATAGCCAAGACATTACTCAGAAATAAAAACAAAGCAGGAGGAATCGTGCTACCAGACCTGAGACTCTACTATAAATTGATAGTGATAAAAATGGCATGGTACTGGCACAAAAACAGAGAGGTAGATGTTTGGAACAGAATAGAGAACCAAGAGATGAATCCAGCTACTTACTATTACTTGATCTTTGACAAGCCAATTAAAAACATTCAGTGGGGAAAAGACTCCCTATTTAACAAATGGTGC
>CAUYRH010016390.1:0-13433 GCA_963574655.1 Perodicticus potto | reverse complement strand
TGCGTTTCTCCCGGAATTTTTTTTTTTTATTAAATCATGGTTGTGTACATTAATGCAATCATGGGGTACAATGTGCTGGTTTTATATAGAATTTGAAATATTTTCATCGAACTGGTTAACATAGCTTTCATGGCATTTTCTTAGTTATTGTGTTCAGATACTTATATGCTACATTTAGTAAGTTTCACCTGTACCCTTCTAAGATGCACCGTAGGTTTGGTCCCACCAATTACCCTCCCTCCACCCATCCTTCCCCCTCCCCTCTCCTCCCCTCCTTTGTCCCTTTCCCCATATTCTCATGCTATAATTGGGTTATAGCTTTCATATGAAAGCTATAAATTAGTTACATAGTAGGGCTGAGTACATTGGATGCTTTTTCTTCCATTCTTGAGATACTTTTCTAAGAAGAAGATTTTCCAGCTTTATCCATGTAAACATGAAAGAGGTAAAGTCTCCATCTTTCTTTAAGGCTGTGTAATATTCCATGGTGTACATATACCACCCAGAATTTTTTAATGTGGTACAAGTTTGGATAAAGTAACAATGAGTACATGCATGTATAGACTCTCCCTTTTCACAGCATTTAACATTTAAAAATGAAATCAGTCTAAGACTATTTAAAAAGTAAGCCTGCTAGTAGTAATCCTACATTATGTTGGATCTGCAGATCAGAGTTCACAGAGCTCTCCCGTATCTAGGGGATGTGACATTGCATTTGCACTCACATCAGCCCCAGGAGGTTGTCAGGGCAAAAGGTTCACCATTCTGATGGTCACCGAGGAGCAGGTTCACACAGCTAGGCTGTCTCGTGGCCATTCACAAACAGGGCTGTATCTCCTCCACACCACCAGTGGTATTTAAATGTCACACAAATAGTAGCCTTAACAGAAATATAGGGTATCTGAAGTAATTTTCTATTACCATGCTATTTTTTTTTTTTTTTTTTGTAGAGACAGAGTCTTACTTTATTGCCCTCAGTAGAGTGCATGGCATCACAGCTCACAGCAACCTCCAACTCCTGGGCTTAGGCGATTCTCTTGCCTCAGCCTCCCAAGTAGCTGGGACTACAGTTTCCCACCACAACGCCCAACTATTTTTTGTTGCAGTTTGGCCGGGGCTGGGTTTGAACCCGCCACCCTCAGTATATGGGGCCAGCGCCCTACTCACTGAGCCACGGGCACCGCCCTACCATGCTATTTTTTATGTCTTACAGTCTAAAAATTAGATAATAAGAATCAGTTTTGTGAGATGTTCAAAACAAGTTATATTATTGTGATCTCTGTGTCTGTGCAAAAATGTCACAGTTCATTCATTTTACATAAAACATCAGGGACCACAGATACATGTATTAATTTACTTTTGAATTATTTTCTTCTATTCTGTCTTCAAATATTGCTGTTTGTACTCAAAAAACTATAGACATTGTTCTTTTTAATTTGCACTTAAGAGCTCAAATTATACCTTATCTGCCTCTAAGGATTATTACAAGACACAAACAAAATGGCAGATGTGAAATAAATTGTTTTGTAGACCATAAAGTTACTTTCAAACTTCCAAGTTTTATTTTTATCATGTTCTTTGTACATTGAGCCTAAGATGTGAAACATTATAAGAAATCCAGGAAAAATTAAGTTTTTTCATATGAAATCCAGGTAAAATTAAGTTTTTTCATAATGAACTATGAGGCCATGTCTTGAATTGAAAAAGAAAAATATCTAATTTTTTGATTTTCTATCCTAGAACTCTGAACAAGAGTGCAATGAAATTTTAGAAGTGAAATTAAACTTAGCAGTTCTTGGAGCGTTTGGTCTTAGGGCTCCTTTAAGCTTAAAAATGATTGAGAAGTCCAAAGAGCTTTTGAAATGTGAATTACATCTTGCTATTTACCTTATTAGAAATTAAATCCAAGAAACACTTAATGTCTCTATTAATCCATTTCAGAAAACAAGACCGTTACATTTTCACGTAAATAGCATACTTTTTGAAAAGCATTATCCTACCTCTCCCCAAACCACCAAAATTACTGATAATGGTTCTTGCTTTAAAAGACAGCCTTATTCTTGTTTCTGTATCTCTTGTGACATGTTGTTGTAGTTGACGTATATGAAGAAAAAAGTGTGCCCCATATAGATATGTTTGTTGGAAAGGAATATTTTAATACTTTTTCAGATCACCTTGAATATTCTCCTTTAATCCTACACTAAAACCTGGTCAAGTGGTAGTCTCTCAAGGTTAGTTGGAATGTGAAATCTGAGACCATGGTAATGAGACATTAGTATTCTGTTCATTGAAATCTACTGGTTTATCTTACACTTTGAATAGATTTTTGTTTTTTATCCAGGCAATCTTTTGTAACATGTTCCTTTGGAACATATTGGCTCACTAAGTTATATAGATCTTCCAAATATTGACACATTTCATTATAAATATTAAAAAAATACATATTCTTTCATCTTACCACCATCTTTAGGCTGCGTGCAAGGGCTCATACTTGTAATCCTAGCACACTGGGAGGCTGAGATAGGAGAAATTCCTGAGCTCAGGAGTTCAAGACCAGCCTGAATAAGAGTGAGACCCTATCTCTACTAAAAATAGAAAATTAACTATAGTCTCAGCAGCTTGGGAGGCTAAGCCTTGCTTGAGCTCAGGAGTTTGAGGTCGCTGTGAGCTATGCTAATTCCATGGCACTCTAGCCCGGGCAACTGAGATGAGACTGTCTCAAAAAAAAAAAAAAAAAAAAAAAGTCTTTAAATTTTGGGAAGCTGTCAAGCTCAAAATGGTGGAGACTAGTTTTTCAAAATTCTAATTTTCACTTGAAAGCTCAAGTTGTTATCATTGGCAATAAATACAGTCAATTGTTTCCTTGAATTGTCCAGCTCACTTCATTGTGAGCTGTATATGCTTCCCCCCCCCCCGGCTCATTACACAAGCCCAGGCTGAGCCTGGAGTCTTACCTTAGCCTGCCTCTGGTCAGATGCTACCTGAAGTCTGCATTCTCCTCCTTTCTGGGGGGACTGCCTGGCTGATGCCTATGCCACATGAGCCCCACCCCCACAGAGTCATGGCTGGGATGCTGGGAGTGGGATCTCAGGGACAGAAGACAAATATCAAACCTGAGCAGGTGTCCACCCCAGTGGAGCTGCACCGCCAGCCTCTCTGATAGGAAAGGATCCATGTTATTGTGAGCTGTATATTACTTCGTAAGTGTATATACTTGCTAACTGCCCAAGTTCAAATCATAGAGTGAACTGTTTTGTCATAGTTGTCTATCATTCTTTCAAGCAAATACCATCTCATGAGAAAAGCAGCTAGTTAACTAGTAACTCAGACAATCACACCCACATCCTTCAACATGCCCCACAAGTGCTTTTTTCTCCCCATTTTTTCATACAGGTCATTAAAAAGATAAGACTCAAGGGTCAAGATTTAGTAAGGTGAATAAGGTTTCCTATTTCATTAAGGACATACTTAGGTGAAATTGGCATTTTTGTTTTTATTGCAAGTCAAGAATGCAGAGACTTCTGGTGCCATCTGCTGCCACAGCCTCACCTGCACAGCCGGGCTTTGCACTGTCACTGTCAAGGCCAACAAGTGAAAAGGCTATGGTTATGAAAATAGTTCATGTGGTTTATGTGTTAGGCAGTATGTGGTGTTATGAACATAGTTTATCCAGTTTAGTATTGTTATGAGAATAGTTTTAACTTCATGGACTCTTCATCCTTTGAAGATTGGTGACATGGCTCAACAATTCCCTATCGTAAATTGTGAGAAAACAGAGGCTGAGAAGGTTGATGTGTATAGTCAGTTTAAGTAAATATTCGTGGAATTGAGTTGATTTTAAAGAGTTTGAGTTGATGAAATGGAATTTACGTAAGTTTCTTAGACTAAGACTTCTGGGGCTCTTTTCTTTTTTTTTTTTTTGCAGTTTTGGCCGGAGGCCGGGTTTGGACTCCCCACCTCCGGTATATGGGGTCGGTGCCCTACTCCTTTGAGCCACAGGTGCTGCCCGACTTCTGGGGCTCTTATCAAATAAAAAATAAAAAAAGGTTTTAATATAGTACATCCTATTCAGATGTGTTTCTACATACTGTAAGGATCCAACCATTTGAAACTGAAGCAATTTCATATATGTAGTAAAATTGCTTGGTTTTCATTTTTTAAGAGTTTAATTTCCATTTTAATTTCCAATTAAATCCAATTAATCCAATTTGTTTCTCTGAAACTTACCCAATTAATTTTGTTTAATTTGTATTTAATTCCCCTGACATAACAAGGTTACTTTTAGTATATTTTTCTGAATCTCATAAATCTTTTCAACTGAAGCAGTACAGAAATGGGATTTTTGAGTCTCTGTCCAACTAGAGATAACTGTGTAGGTGTGGGGGAGTGTTTGGAGATCAACTGAGTAAGAAATCTCAGCTAGGAGGGAAAGGCTGTGTGAGGGTCAATTAGGGGTGGTGTCTATGGGGCGATCAGCTTTATTAATACTCAAGAGTAAGATTGTGCAGCAGAGGCCAACGTCAGATCCGGTGAGGGACTCTACCTGGTGGCTCTCCAGCCTAGTACCTGGAGGCCTGCCTGTCACTCAGGGCTGTACATGTCCAGCTGTTTCTAACTTCAGCGATTTCTTGCTGGACTGTTAAGTTGAGGCTTAAAAACAAAGGAGTTGATAATTGCTAAATCATACAAACCCACATATGAAATAACTTATGAAACATTTTAGTGTGTTATTTTTCATGGATGGGTTATTGGTTAAACTTTCGTTTATCACCAACAATCTTTTCTCAGTAGGGATTTGGCAGTGACAAGCTTGCCTTGCTAACAGTCAGGTTTGCTATACTTCTGTTGCTCCTGGACACTTGAGCTGTGTTGACTTCTGCCCACTTATGTGTATTTCTCACGTGTGTTGCAGGGTGGGGGTGGGGGTTGCGTCCTTCCAGACCTTTATCCTGTCGTATTATTCTATTCTGTTCCAATAGTTAGTCATACATTTAATCATCAAAAGGTTTTGAGAACCTGCTGTATAAAAGTCACGGTGCTAAGCCTGAGAATTCACAGCTGTGAATAAGATTTGGCCCCTGCCCTTGAAAAGATCATAATCTAGTGAAAAGAAATCGATATTTCATCAAATAAATAGATGAACCAAAAAAGAAGACACCCAGAGGAGACAGGAGATAACTCTAGGAGTTTGGGAGAACTTTTATAGGGGAATTTACATTTGATCTAGGACTCAGTGAGTAAGTCAGAGTTTGCCAGAAAGGGGGAAGGGCATCTCAAATAAAGTGACCAACACATGCAGAAGCTCAGGGTGATGAAATCTTATGGAATGTTCTGGAAATAGCTAGAAGTTCATTATGGTTGGAGCATAAGGTGAACAACACGGGTGACAGGAAATGAAGACGTGGCCCAGCTCAACTCATGAAGAAACAGACAGTATTTAGAGGTCCAAATAATCCATATTGCTAAGATCCATGAAGTGGAATGGGCAAGGGGGGAAACAGTATACAGACCACTGATCCAGAGGGGTTAGAAGCACATTCAAATCATTAAGAAAAAAAAAAAACAAAAGCAGAACAAGCACTCTGTCCCACTTCTCTGATCAGTTAGGACACACCTGACCAACTCTGATTCCCGACGTGGTTTTTACATGCAGGCTTTCAGGAATATCAGTAATTGGGGAACTATAGTGAACTCATGCCATTGAGTCCTAATTCTTTTTTTTTTTTTAGTATTTGAGATGATTTTATTTTATTATTAAATCATAGCTGCATACGTTAGTGCAATCAAGGGGTAAAATGTGCTGGTTCCATATACAATCTGAAATGTTTTCATCAAACTGTTTAACATAGCCTTCATGGCATTTTCTTAGTTATTGTATGAAGACATTTGTATTCTGTATTTAGTAAGTTTCGCCTGTACCCTTCTAAGATGCACCGTAGGTGTGGCCCCAGCAATTACCCTCCCTCCACCCCAACCTCACTCCTCCCCTCCTTTGCCCCTTTCCCCATATTCGTGTGCTATAGTTGTGTTATAGCCTTCATATGAAAGCTATAAATTAGCTTCATAGTAGGGCTGAGTACATTGGATTCTTAACAGCAGGGTCCAAATCTAGCGTATACCGTAGACTCAGCTTCGTTACCTTAACTGACTTCTTCATATGGTAACAACGAGACAAGAATCCCTTGCAAAGCAGTCTTGACCAAAGCCCACTCACTTCCGGTGTGAAAAGCCCAACTCAGAATGCACACCTGCAGTTTGTTAGAGAGGATTTGGGCCAGAAATCAAGGTTTAACATCCAGCTAATGAATAGGTTTGCTAGGTTGTCCTTTTAAAAAGTGGTAGATGAAGCATTGAGTTCATCCAGGAAAGTCTGTGCTCATGTAAAGTGAGGCGGGAAGGCTGGATGTCCAAACACTGTCCAGCTCCACCGCTGCTACGAACCTAGGAAAGAGGAAAGACTGCTCCCTCTCCTGCGCTGAATAGTTTGCTGCCTAGGGCCGGATGCTTGCCTAGGGCAGCTAAACGTGCTCCACGCATATAGCCTCTTTCCAATTGCTCCACAGAATCATTCTGGATGGAACCGGGAAGGTGCAGATACGGAATCCTACAAGGAAAGAACAAGGGATATACGAGTGCGCTGTGGCTGATGGCCGCGGGTCAGACGTGGAAAGCTCTTCTGTGCTGTTTGCAGGTAATGCCCGTGGCTGAAACCTAGAACGCCTGTTTTTGTGTTTGCTTGTTTCTAACGTCAAGTTCTAAAGCAGCGCTTTACTTTAGCATCAGAATCACCTGGGGGGCTTGAACATACACTCACAGGGCCCACCCCCAGAGGCCCTGACTGTGGTTTAGAATGAAGTCTGAGAAGTGGTGTTTTCATTAATTTTTTGATTTTATTTATTTATTTATTTATTGAGACAGAGACTCACTTTATCGCCCTTGGTAGAGTGCTGTGGCATCACAGCTCACAGCAACCTCCAACTCCTGGGCTTAGGTGATTCTCTTGCCTGAGTAGCTGGGACTACAGGTGCCTGACACAACGCCTGGCTATTTTTTTTTTTTTTTGCAGTTTGGCTGAGGCCGGGTTCGAACCTGCCACCCACAGTATATGGGGCCAGCACCCTACCCACTGAGCCACAGGTGCCGCCTGAGAATTGGTGTTTTTAACATCTTGAATTATGCTTGATGCTAGTGGTCTGAGGACCCCACTTTGAACATGGCTGCTCCTGAGCTCGCTTTCTAAGAATTGGGAATTAATGAGCCCTAGTTTAATTGGCAAAGCTGATATTATGGACTTTGAATTTTTAAAGTTCCCCCAGTCAATGAAAGCATAATTGTCCCTCCCAGGCTGGCACACGCCTCCCAGCGGCGTGCCTGCCAGTCCTACAGACACCTCCAGAAGTTGTGACTGTAAATTAATGTGTGTCTCCACAGGTGGTGGACACTGTCATTTTGATATTAAAATGTACTTTTATCATCAAGGAACATGTTTAGGTAAGGTTGCAGGCAATGCTTCCTTGTGGCAAGCTCATGTTTTGGGATTAAAAACAAAGCAAAAGAGCCACCCCACAACTTCTTAGTCTGGTTTCTGGCGTCTGTGGCTCAAATGGACTAAGATGACATGGGGGACAATATTAGGGACTGGAATCCAGCATTTAGTCAACTAAATGCCAAGCTTTGTGTCAGGCACTTCACATCTAAAAATGAAGAGGTTGGACTGGTTGATTTTAAAATGCCTTTGAATGTATATGTATGATTTGAAGATTCCGAGCCCTTCCCCAGCTGTCTTCCCAAGGCCTTCAGGCTTTGGTTTTCTATGTCCTGATCCTGCGGGGGCATTCTGTCCTGTGAGCATCAGCTCCTTTCCAGAAAGCATCAGTTCCAAGTTTCTGGAATTCCTAGTGGGACGGGAGCCCACCTTGCAGCTCTCAAGTTGAAACCCATCCCAGAACACTCCAGAGTCCAGGCAGAGCTGGTTCAAGTCCTCAGGAACCAGAGGAGCTGTGACAGCCAAAGCCCCTTCCTGAGGAAGGGTTCCTGTCTTCGTAGTACTCAGAGTAAATTTCACCACCCCAGACGCTGCAGGATGGAAGGGACATTTAGTCCCCAAATACCATGGTTCCTAGACTCTCTTTCCTAAAATGCTTGCTTACCATTACCAGTTCTTTCACGCACTAACTATGCAGAGGTGGTAAAATTAGGTAAGAAAGTGCGACCTCTCCCTCCAGGAGCTCCTGTAGGGGAACACACGGTGTGTCGGGCAACTGAGCATTGCAGCAGCACTAACGTAGGGAAATGCCCTGCCAAACATTCTCTCTTAGGACGTCGCCTTCCGTGACCACCACAGGCTCCCGAGAGACCCCTGGGTAACCAGTCCCATTCTCCACACCCACACCCCTGCATGGTAGTGGCGTCTCCTACAGGTCTAGAACTGCTGGAAGGCGAGGATGTTGTTTTTCAACTTTGTACTCCTCATTGTCCAGCTCAGACACAAAATGGTTTCCTGAGTGAATTAACACATTAATCTATTAACTAAGTATTAAAATCCGAAGGAAGTGGAAGTCCTTGAACGGGTTCTTGACGCTCTGTGGCCTTGTTTTATTATTTTTTCCACGAAAAATGTATGCAGATATGTGTTTCATGTTAATTAAAATGTCAACTTTGAATTTGTCTTGCAGACAGGTCTAATCCACTTATAATAACCTCATACAAGCTCATAAATCAGGCACTTAAGACATTTTCCCCCTGGAGATCTTCCACAGTGTGGAGAAATATAAAGAATGTTTCCAGTGGCCTCTTTGCAGTTAATAGTCTTTAAATTAGCCTGTCTGTTTTGGACTGAAATTAGCTTATTTAAGTAGGATCAGAAAGGGTGTCTCTGAACCACACATTGGGTGAGGGAACTGCAGTTGGAAGAGGCCTAAGGGATCTTCGGATCTTCAAGCTCAATCCTTTTACTGAGATTCAAACTAAAGCCCAGGGAGGGGAGATATTGCCCATGTGCACGTACCATTTGTCAGAAGAGGCTGAGCAGGACTCGGGGGCTCCCATCTGTCTGATCTTTCTGCAGGGAGCTGTGAATGAGCTCTGAGCCCGCATCTATTCTGCCGCCCCCCTGCTAGCCTGTCCTGGCACATGCAGAGAAACTTTGTATTAGAAAATACCTGGGGCATCTTCTGTGCACCAGCAGACTGTGGGCATTAAGAGAGAAGGCCCTTCTCAGCTAGTGCACTGGTGCAGGCCACAGACTGGACACTCGAGAACGGTTTAAAAGGAGTAGAACCTTGCATTATTCTTAGCTCAGCATGAGGGGACGCCTTGAGGTTTCTCCATCAGGGTAGCTCTACCAGAACGGATCGGGACCTTCTGCTCTGTCTTGCTCAGCCCCTTGCCCCAAGCTCATCTGTACATCAGAGGTCCTGGGTCCTGGGCCCTGCTTTCCCCCATCCAAGGCCGTACTGCAGAGATAATACTCCTGCCCTGCCATGCTTCCTTTGCCTCTTCCGGGCTTCTGAATTCCTCCTTTTTGAAATTATCAAAGAGAAATTTATTCACCATTTTGATTGTAAAACTAAAATATTCTCATAATCTATATTTGACCGTGCAATGCACATTTAAATGCATCCAACCATCTATTCATCCACCCATCTGGCTGTCCACTGGACACCCCCCGCAACATATGTTCCATCCCGACGGTGCACCCTGGGGTGGGGGGCACAGAGATGAGCAGGACGCCCCCCTGCTCTTAGAGAGCTCAACAAAATTCACCAAATGACACCTGGTTTATCAGAGAGCGAGAGCTGAACCTAACTCAGTTTCCTGCTCCCTTTGAATTAAGAGGCACCTGTCATCTTGTCTGTTGAAAGAAATATCACCAAACCAGAGCATAACCATCTGTCCGTCGTGGTTGGAGGCACCGTGGAGGCAGCCCTTCAAGCAAATGTGACGATCCGATGTCCTGTGAAAGGTAAGCATGACCAATCCAGGGGGAGGGTGGGTGACGAGGAGCCACCAGCTGGCACTTTAGTGTTCCAGGCCTCAGCCTGATAGGCTTAAAACTCGAATTTCCAGCAGTCGGACCCTGGATCTTACTCTCAGGGGTGAGCTCACACCAGCTCCTGAGACCAGTGTATAGAATGGAATGCCAGTCTACATGTTTCCAGACTGTGCTGTGATGCCATGGACTCTGGAACGTGCTCATTGGCAAGATCAGAGCGCTCTGTCCCTGTGGGCACATCTACAGAAGGGGCTAACTTGTATTCGGATGATTGCTTGGTGACTACAGAGTCAGAGTGAGAGAATTAGTTGGAAATTATTGGATGTGTCCTCCAGGCAGACACAGGATATGGCAGGCAAAGCCAGGCAGGAAGCAGGAATGTCAGTGTCCCTGGCCTTGGCTCGGTTCTGGACTGTCCTTGGGGAAGCAGCAGCAGCCGGTACCTGTGTGGCTCTTTCTTCTGTGTGTGTAGCTGCGGACAAACCTTCCTTCTAAAGGAGTGTTCATGCTTTATTATACTTTCAGTCTGACCTTGCCTTAACCTAGGGCCATTCTGTCCCCATAAGCCATGGATTCTGAAGTCTTCACCAGAGCCTTGTATCCCTGAACTGTAATGGTATCACATGCTGCACAGAGGGACATTCTGCAGGGGACACAGAGTGCTGGGGCTCAGGGGGGTGTGTGAGTAGCTTTTTATCAGGTCTTTAGAGAGATTTACAAAGTCCCCCGAATTGATACCTGCTATTCTAAGATGACTTTGTCTATGTCCTTGATTTACTGTACATTGACTTAACTCCTGGATCACTATATTTCCAAGTTTCCAAATTATAATGAGATAACCTGTTTTTACAGCCACACGAGATAAATCTTAGCTAGGCTGTGAGCCAGACAGCCCAGGGTGACTGAGGAGCCCGTGCCACTGCTCTCAGGAGCGCAGAGAGGCGCATGTAAGGAAAGCATCCTAGGACCCACTTGCCAGCTCTCAGGCCCTCCCTCCCCTTCCACAATCAGTTACTAGCCATGTTTCTAGAGCTGCACCTTTGGCTCCACAAACAGTGGAAATTTGCTAACCCCCAAGGTATTATTTTTCACCCCTTGGAAATCCCTGCAGTGTTTGGCCTACGCAGACTTTTGAAAAATCTCTCCAGGCTCTCAACTGACTCCACCCACAAATATGTGAGTTTTCTGGCAAAACACACCTAGCATTACAGAATGGGCCGGCATCCTCTCTGGGCACAGCAAGGAGAAAAGCAGAATGGAACTTTGCAGATGCCAAGCCACAGAAGTCTAGAGTTTCTATAGCCCTACACCTGCAGAGGAGTCTGAAAAACAGATCTGACTTCTATTAAGAGAAACCTCAACTTTTAACATTGCTTCTTAATTTTTCACCTCTGCAATAGTTTAAAATCAGGCTTGCGTGGAGATGAATCATTGAAAGGACTGTGGTATATTACTTACTATCATAAGTCAGGGACTGGATTGGGAAGAATGTTTTTGTGAGTAAAGCCTCCAGCAAAGACCATTCAGTTGGTCTTGTTTCTCATCCAAGCCAGGCAGCGTGTGGGGCGTCTGACCCGTCCCGGGCTCTGGCTGCCCTCCTGCCCTGTGTGCGATGCTGGTGGCCCACAGCACTGCTGGCTCCATGGAGCTCCTTGTTGGGAGCACTCAGTCTCCCCCACTCCCCGTGCTTTCCACTCGTACTTGGAATTGTCCCATTTGTTCTTTCTTTACCTGGCCATCAGCCCCAGTGGACTCAGACCCCAGGAACTCATCAGCAGTTCTTTCCTTTTCAAAATAAATCTGCCTCTGGATGCTCCAGTCATTTTGAGTTATGTGCCACTTTTTTTTATTATTATTAAATCATAGCTGTGTATATTAGTGCAATCAATGGGGTACAATGTGCTGGTTTCATATACAATCTGAAATATTTTCATCAAACTGTTTAACATAGCCTTCATGGCATTTTCTTAGTTATCGTATGAAGACATTTGTATTCTGCATTTAGTAAGTTTCACCTAATTCTGTTCATTAGAGATGGATCTCACTCTGTTGCCCAGCTTGGAGTGCAGTGGTGCAGTCAGAGCTCACTGCAGCCTCAAACTCCTGAACTTAGGTAGTCCTCCTGCCTTAGAGTCTTGAGTAGCTGGGACCACTCAATGCCCAGCTACATTTTTAAAATTATTTTTAGAGATGGGGTCTTGTTATGTTGCCCAGGTGGGTTTTCAAACTCCTGGCCTCAAATGATCATCCCACCCTAGCCTCCCAAGTTACTATGATTACAGGTATGAGGCACCATTTTAAACAAACCCGTAGTGAACTCACACTGTTTCCTTATGGGCAGAAGCTGCAGCTCACTTAGCTGATAGTGGGTATTCATCTTTTTTAAAACAGATGGTGAAGTTGATGAAGGGTCAGAAAACTCAGGTTTTAGAGACAGTTCTCAACTAGCTAGTTTATAGCCCAAGTGAGTCATACATTGTTCTTACTTCATCTCTAGGATAAGAAATATACTATATTAGCGTAAGAAGGGAAATTGGTTATCATCTAATCCCATCCTTCATTTTATGGATGAGGACATCATAACATAATTTATAACATCGAATGCCGCCCTTACAAATGACATTTTCATATTGCAGAGTGGGATTTCTGTAAATCAGTAGCACATGTAAATTTTTCTTTTAATTTTCAGTAGCCTTAAAATATTTTTTACTAATTATACTGAAGTCATTTTTGTAGATCCCATAGCACCTATTTATAACTTCTAGACAAATTAATGTTTCTGTTCTAGCCAAAAACGTTTTGCCCAATCCATGTGGTTATCAATAATGATTATCTCATCTCTTAGAAACATTTCTAATAAGTATAGTAAATAACAGAGCCAGGAAATCTGTATATTTCTAAAGGTGAAAAGTTATAGGAGTTACTTATCCTCCTGTTTAAGCTCTTTTAAAAAAACAATTTTTTGTTGTTAGAGAGGTGATAGTTTATAACGCACCCTCTCTGCCACCTTCTGGTCAGAAAGGGAAGCTCTCGAGGAAAGTGACCAGTAAGGGTCCATCCCTGCTCCTTTCTTTTTCTCCTGTCAGAGCACAGTAAGAACATTACTTTCTGTATTTAGAAGTTCTAAATACGGATCAAAATTGTTCTCACAAAGTAATGAGAAAGTCTCTTGAATGCTATCACAATCAGGTTGATGAAAATATCTCTGATTGTATCTGAAGCCCGTACACTGTACCCCATGACTGAATTATTGTACACAGATTTGATTTAATAAAAAAAAAAAAAAAAAAAAAATAAGATAAAAAACAATAAGTTAATAAAAAAAAGACTACTAAGTACATTGGATATTTTTCTTCCATTCTTGAGATACTTTACTAGGTAGTATGTGTTCTAGCTCCATTCATGTCAACATAAAAGAGGTGAAGTCTCCATCTTTTTT